>JAGFMF010012138.1:7667-25965 GCA_019455555.1 Galemys pyrenaicus | reverse complement strand
GAAGGATAGCCATTTTGATAATGTTGATTCTTCCTATCCATGAGCAAGGGATATCTTTCCATTTCTTCATATCTTCTTCTATTTCTTTTAGTAGTGTTTAATAATTTTCTTTATATAGTTCTTTCGCTTCTTTTGTTAGGTTTATTCCCAAGTATTTGATTTTTTTGATCTCAATTGTGAAAGGAATATTTTTCTTGATTTCCTCTTCTTCTGATTGGTTATTTGTATATAGGAAGGCTACCGATTTTTGTGCGTTGATCTTGTAACCTGCTACTTTACTAAACTGGCTGATTGTTTTAATTGAGTTTTCTGTAGAGCTTTTGGGGTTTTCCAGATATATTATCATATCATCTGCAAATAGTGATAGCTTTACCTCTTCTTTCCCTATTTGGATGCCTTGTATGTCTTTTTCCTGTCTTATTGCTCTGGCTAGGACTTCCAGTATTATGTTAAATAGTAGGGGAGAGAGTGGGCATCCGTGTCTAGTCCCTGAACTTAAAGGGAATGCTTTCAGTTTTTCACCATTAAGGATAATGTTGGCTGTGGGTTTGTCGTATATAGCTTTTATCATATTGAGGTATGGTCCTTCTATCCCAAGGGTTTCAAGGGTCTTCATCATGAATGGATGTTGCACTTTGTCAACATTGATGCCTTCTCTGCATCAATAGATATAATCATGTGGTTTTTGTCCTTCCTTTTGTTGATGTGTTGGATTACATTGATTGATTTTCGGATATTAAACCATCCTTGTGCCTCTGGGATGCAACCCACTTGGCCATGGTGTACTATCCTTTTGATGCGTTGTTGGATTCTGTTGGCTAGGATTTTATTGAGGATTTTTGCATCAGTGTATATTTCCTAATAACATTGTGAATGGGGCAGTCAGGTCCCTGCTCTTTTTTAAAGATTTATTTATTTATGCACACAAGAGCTGGGGTATAGGCCAGAGGCTCAGGTGGTGAAAGGATTCACCAGAGACAGAGTGGGGAGCAGAAAGGCTGGTCAACTGAAATACACTACTGAGGGAACAGCAGGCAAGCCAGGAGAGGTCTGCCACACCATTTAGGTCCCCTCCCTCGCCAGTGATTGAACTCATGCTGTTGTGCATTGGATGCATCACAGTGCGGTGGCTCATCCCACTGAGTCACCAGGGAGGCCCGGATCCCTGTTTTACAGAAGAAAAGGCATCCAAAGGCAAGCAATTTTCCAGGAATAGGTGGCTATTTGAAACTTGACACATAGATACTTTCCATTATTTAAAGCTAACTCTAATCTATGGCAATCTATAGCCCCTTTTCACTGGTAAATACCTATTTGATCAAAAAAATTGTAACACTACAAATTTGAAGTATATGGGGTAACACTTTGACATTATTTCTTAGTACTTGAGATACTCTAAGAATAAAAATGTTTTTCACATAAGTATTAAAATTAGCAATTTTACTTATTCCTTTTTTTACATATAGAAGTTACCAGGCAATGATTAATTATAGAAAGGAAGTACTTGAGTGTGTGCCTGAAAAGAAGGAAAAGGATGAAAAAAAGAGAAATGATGAACAGAAGGAAAATGATGAACAGAAGAGAAAGAATGAAGAAAAGGGAAAGGATAAAAAGAAGAAAAAGGATGATATAGGTAAGATTTCAGATAGTGAATTACTCTTGGTGGTGCTATCATAGAGAATAAAATAAGAATTCAAAAATTTTAATAATGAAAAGCAGGTAAAAATTGCATGTGTCTTTAAAATTTTTAAAACATTTTTTCTTCATATCTTTTTAAAATATGTATTTATTATGTTGTCCTTCATATTTGTAGAGCATATGATTTCCCTGTGGAATTCCCACATTTTATAGGATGGAGCAACAAAGCCAGCAGTTGAACAAAAAGGAAATGCTATTGATATTTCTAAAAGTGCTCCACGAGACAAATAAATAATTACAATTTGACTTACATTGTTGTTGCACAAAAAAATAATATGGGTGGCAACATAATGGATAGCTATGATTTTTTGTATGTTTAAAGGATAATGACAAATATGAACTATAGATCTGAAATTACCATTATTTTTATTTTGTTTAACATCCATTTCATTTCAATTGTTTCTTTCGCTTTCTTTGTTCCTATGTGTCCCAATATTCCCAACGTTTACTTGCTGAACATGCTTACACACTCTGGAATTCTATTCTTCTATGACTTATAGTTTATTGAAATACTTTTTTTTATTAAAATATTTTAAAATTTACATATACTTGACTTATCAATGAAGATAGACATGTTTTCTAAATTCATACTGTAACATTTTGATTAATGAATCTACATTTTATATATGCTGTCAGGATTGGGAGAAGCAGGCACGCAATCACAAGTTCCTGAGGTACTTTTCTCTGTTTTTATCATTTTAAAATACAAGCATTTGAATGTTATCAGAACATAAAGAACATTCTTTGAGTTTACTTTCCCACTTCTGTGTTTGCCATAAAAGTATTCCCTTAGCATTTTCAGGCTTCACATAATTATGTGCTAGTTATAGAGCCACTGCTACTACTATATCATGCAAGTCTCCTACTTGGCAAAATTTGCTTAATGAAATGGGTTTAGTATAGTGCCAAAAAGTAAGACTTAGAAGTCCTGAAAAATCATTGTGTGCTGTGAAGTTTATCTAAAATCTAAGGAATTATGTCAGGTTTCCCTAAGGCCAAAGTCATTGTTCTGTCATATACATGACATATATGTTAGTAAAACTACTAATGGCTTTTGCACAGTCTTAGAAACACCATAGTTGAAGTCAAAATACATGCTGGCATCTTGGCCACGGAATCTTGAACAAAATTATTGAACCTCTCTCCATGTCAGCGACCTTGTTTATAAAAATGATATTCATACCTGCCTCTCAGGTATGTGTAATGAACAGATGTAGTGACAAATATGGAAATAATTGGTAAACTATAAAGGGTATCCTCGAAATGTAAGACAATGTCATCATAGTGATATTTAGTGCTTTCTGAATATTAAGAACTTTTTGAAACTGTGAAGGACAATAAAATGATAATGGTGAAGAACAAAAAATTAAAATGGTGATATAAGGAAAAGAAAGGGAAAGTTAACATTGGCATTTGTATTTCTTATTGGGGGTATGTTAAGTGGGCTATTATCAGTCATATCCTCATAGTGATATTTAGTGCTTTCTGAATATTAAGAACTTTTTGAAACTGTGAAGGACAATAAAATGATAATGGTGAAGAACAAAAAATTAAAATGGTGATATAAGGAAAAGAAAGGGAAAGTTAACATTGGCATTTGAATTTCTTATTGGGGGTATGTTAAGTGGGCTATTATCCTCTGACTTTCTTGATACTATCTTAAATGTTTTGACTGTGAAAGTTTCTATCATTGAATACCAACAATGTGTCTGGCACTTAGACACTGAATGTACAAGTTGAGGGGTACAAATGGCAGGAGCAGAAAAATGAGTAGCCAACTCATTGTAAGTCATTCTAAGTCCCTTATATAAAGAAAAACGAGAATTTTCAGTTAGTATATATTGGGGGTTCATAGTTAGTGTGGGAGTAGCAAGGTATTTTGGAGGTCAAGAGTGATCTCTATGAGTGTGACAAAAGCTGCCCGGTGAAGGATGAGAAGGAGCCAGTCATGTGAAGGTCCAAAAGAAGGACATTCTGGAGAGAGAAAACAGTGAGTCACAGTTGTTCATTTTATTTAAACATGTCAGAATAACAAGGAAGCAGAAACATGTCAGAATAACAAGATAAGCATCGACATAATCACTGCATTTTTGTGTTGAAAATAAGTCTGAGTGCTTAGCACGTTTTACATAATGAATGAATGTTCTTCTTTCCTTATATACTTTTTTTTTTTGAGTTAACATAGCTACCTCAAGTTTTTGGTTAAAGGCCTTGAAGAAAGTATTTTGGTACTCTTTTGCTATTTTATTCAACCATTTTCCCCAAAAGCATAATTTTTATAAACAAAATAATTAACAGTAAATTTCCCTGTTGAGTTTCCTTTCCTAAGAAATTGTTTGATTCCACCTTTTGTGACACATCAGCACTATATCCATGGCAATAATGCAGTATTGCGGATGGTTAAAGAAGGGTCTTGCGACTTCACAGTCAGCATCCACCCCACCAGACTCCCCTGCTGCATAAAATTCACATAGCACTGAGGAGAGTCTGTGTTACCTGAACAATGACAGGCAGGTTTAAAGTTAAGCTGCCTCTGTGAGATGAGGTTGGCAGTCAGTGCTGGGATCAGCAACCATGGAAGTCCTGGCTACCTAGAAGGCTGCCTAGATCCTGTCATTGAAGCTTCCAGAACTGAAAAGGGCAACCACGTGAGTGGTTCCAGTGACAGCAACAAATCTCATCATACTTGTTGACTAGTGTTTCTGGAAGATTCACACTGAGCTCAGCCAGTTTCAAGGGCAGTCCTGCTCTTGAGCCACCTATGGAAGCTTCTTGCGTGTTTTCTTCCAGTTTACGATGTAAGCGCCATCACATTTCCTCTTGTAGATGTACTTTTCCACTTGGAAGTCGAGGTTTGTGGCACCTAAGTGGGTTCCTGCTGCAAGGGATGGGAGGATAGTCACCTCCTTCTTTTTCAGTCCAGCAAGGAATGCAGACACTGAAAGTTTTGAAGGAAGAATTCTGGGGGTGACATATTTGTACTCATTAAAATCCTAACAAACTGAATAAAATTACAAAAGTAGTGAAAAGAAAAGTTCTTAAAGCAACAACATTTATCCCTAATATCTAACTTTGACTGAAGGTTAAAGAAGAAAAGAAGCACCAAAACAGTGACGTGAAATTGTCAGAAAACGTGTCTGATGCTGCAAGGAGTGGGAAAACTGATGATCAGCAATTCTCTAGGAACAAAGATTCTAAGAGGTAATAATAGTTTCATTGTAGGCACTTGTTACTTTTCCATAAGATAAATTCTCATTTGAGTTTTTCATGATTAACCACTTCTGTATTTTTACTAGAGATATCCAGCTTTGCCTGGTAGTCATAAAATGCCAATTAATAATGAGATACCAAGTTTTCACATCATAATACTAAGGATTTATTAAAAAATAATAGCAAGGGTTGACAAAAGTGAGGGGCAAGACATTCCTCTACACTTTGATAAAACAAAAGAGAAAATATGATTCAATACTCACAAAACAAATTTTTGAGAAATTTATACTTGATGTTACTAATTTTACCAAGAACGGCTTGCCTTTCCATGAGCACTCTCCCATCTGTGCTGATAATTGAAGTCAAGGTTTCCAAGGAGAAATTGGATTCAGCTTCAATTGTATGGATCCAGGTCATGGGCCATGCATGGGCCATGCAGGATCCAAAGCTGGCAAACTGGTCTGTAGGACTGTACACGCTGCACATGAGATGAGGCAGCTAAGCTGCTTTAGTGTGTAGTGCTGGATCCCACAGCTCTCTAAAAGTGTATTTTGTCCATGGGAGACGCCAAGTTGTTCTTGGTGTTCCTGTTCTTTAGGGGGACATCATGAGGAACAACTGGTTTAGTCACGACCCTGGTGTCATTCCAACATACGAGTATTTCAAGAGTAAACTTAGCCCACACCCGCCATGATTCTGGGATTTCCTCCATCATATTTTGTGTGCCTTATATGATTTTTTCAATCATTTACAAACAAAGCCAAAAGCACAGTACACATCTACCTGGTAGCACCGTGCCTAAGAGTGACAGTTTATACAGTGAGCTCGGGCCTTTTAGGTCTAGCCTTCTGGATTCTTACCTTTTTGCCAACTCATTTCTGTATTTTGCTTTCTTCTTAAAAATTAGGAAACACATAGTTGTGATGTGACTTCTCTCTGTGCTTGCATTGTAATCTCAAAGTGGAATGCTTCTGTCTTCCTGGTGATCTGTTGTGTTTAATTTATCACTCCTGTAAAGTTTCTGGGTGCTCCCTTACAGCATTTCATAGATGTGCTCTTACTTATCACGTTGTATAATAGTCGTATATGTGTCTTTGAAGCAAGAAGTGTTTCCTTGCTTATGCTTGTTACTTCAGCATAGTTTTATGAAGTGACCAAAGAATAAAGATAGATAAGGTTGGCATTGTATTAAAAGGTTGACTTCTTAGTAGCTATCAGAAAAAGTGTTATACACTATTAGCTTTACATGATACTTTTCTTAAAATAGTGCTCCCATCTTGAATAAGAAGGAAGTACAGGAAAGCAAAAATGAAACAGTGAACTCAACAGAATGTGTGGGTCAAACCAGCGAGAAGGCTGTTGCTGGACTTGAAGAGAAAGTAGACAGCACAAGATGTGAACCATACAATGTCAGAAGGTAAAATCTAACATTCTCCCTTTCAGGTTAAAGGAGTAATAATTGCCTTGGTTACTTTTCTGAAAATCAAATAGCATAATGTTGTAGACAGGCCAAGGCAGGAAAATCTCACCCTCATCAGACAACTACATTGAAAGGTGACAATGAGGGCCAGGAAACTTTTTGTTACACCACAGAGGGTACATTGGTTTATATGCCTGTGTGTGATTGAGAGGATTGGCTCACACTTTACTGAATGTATGTGACCTCACAACACCCAAAAAACCACCTGTATTGCTTTCCTGTCAACCATGGGCCCTCTCCCTTTTTGTTTGTTTGCTTTAGGTTTGGGGTTTCATTTTAGTGACTTAGTGGAGGAACAGTATTACAACAAAATACAATAATTTGTATTCCTAGAGTTCAAGATTCCGCAAATGAATCAATTTCTATATGGAAACATTTTCAGAAGTCTTTTGCCAGTATGAGTTTATGATTTTTTTCCTGTATTGTGTGGTCTTTTAGATTACAAATATAAGTAATACAGGAATACTGATCAGTCAAGTTTGGGTAATGCAAACTACAGCCAAAGAGAAAAATTAGTGTCCTGCAGGTATATATAACTTATTTAATAAGACCCACAAACTGTCCATCCTCAAGTTTCTCTCATATTCACTATTGAACTTGCACCAATTATTTTGCCACTCGGCTACCAATTGCCTTTAAAAGGTTGCTGACCATTTTTACTCTAAGGTATCCACAGATACCATTTTAGACTGATGGGCTTATGGATCCATTTAAAACATATCCCTCCAACATAATTTCTTCACTGAACACTCACACTGGAATTTTCACGTGTAGAGTTTACATACTGGGTTTCCCGCGTGCAATTCTTTTCATTTCCCATCAGTTGTTTTCTATAATACTTTCAATCCCACATTTATACAATACTTTGAGTTGCCCAAGACCTCATTGCACTTCTGTTGCTAGACTTATTCCTTGAATGAGCTGATTATCTCCACATTATACATTCACTGCAGATCAATGTCCTCAATTCCGGGTCCAGTTAACAAAATGCCTACTTGCCATGCCTCGTTTGCGTGACTGTTGGGTGCTGTTGAAAGTGTGCCGTGTCCACAGTTGAACTGCGGACGGTCTGTTGTACAAAGTTTCCTCATGTCCTTACTATCTAATAGTGTTTACATAGTGGCAGCTCTTGCTGGTGCTCCGCCCAAAGCTTGGGGTCACCACGATTCCTGTCTTTCTCTCTCTGTTGCCCCTGAGAACTAATGTTTCAGTAAGGGTCCTCGTGTCTAACTCCCAAACATACCCCGGAACCAGTGAGCTCTTCCCAGCTGACTGTGGATTTGCTGCTGTGTTGAGTGATATCAAGGCTGTTCATTGGTCTCTCTTATCTGCCTTGCTTTCTACACTTCCTATCATCTTAAAGCCAGTGGCCGATTAAGGTGTACGTCAGGTGATGTTATTCCTGTATTCCCAAACCTTCTAGTTGAAATACACTTCCCTGAGAGCCATGCCAGTATTCTCTACATATGACCAGGCCCCACCCACTGTTCATCTCACATCAGTTTCTGTGTTTCCATTGTGGTTTCTCTCTGTCTCTGTCACTCTGTCTCTCATGTCTCTGTCTCTCTGTTCTCTGTCTCTGTCTCTCTCTGTCTCTGTCTCTCTTTCTCCACTCCCTCTTTCTCTCTGTCACTTGCACTTCTGTATTCTCTCCCTTCCCTTCCTTACCAGGCCCTGTGAACGTTTGACTGTTCCTTCATCCGGGACGCGTACCTTGGTACTTGCTATTGATCTTCACTGGAATGCCTTTTCTTCTGAAACACCACCTCCATGTTGCAGAGTCTAACCAATCCTGAAAGACATATAATCGTCATGCTTGTAGCCACATTCTCAGTAAACTCTGCCTGGGCCATTCGGAGTCACAATTTGACTGCCTCGCTCTCTTCTAAACCTCCAAATTTGCACTCTCTGCTTTAGTGTTCAGTAGCAGGCAGTATATTTTCCTTTGGTTTGTTGTCTGTGACTTCATTCTCAGGGCGGGTAGCATTCTGGTATTTTCTCTTCCTTACTTTCAGTGCTTTCAGGGGGCTGACCTACAGTAGTAAGCCCCAAAGTTAGTGGGTGAATGGAGCCTAAGCTGTGTGTAAAACAAACGTTTTACATATTATCCTCATTCTCCCTTGGACCAAACAACGCGTGTGGGTTCCTGCTGAGTTTCCTCTGTCCGTTACGTACGTGCCTTTTAGGATTGCTTTGGCTCTCTGCAATACACACCTTTGGCTCATTGAATGTTTGCCGAAATATTTCAGGAGCAAAATCTTAACTGTGTGTGTTCTTTGCTTTTAAGCATTCTACCAGGTATTTATGATAGTGTGAAGGAAAGTGGAATAGCTGAGCTGAGTAAAAAGGCATTTCATTTTATTTGAGCAAAATGTCGCAGTGCTACCTGATTACAGAAGCTGAAAGAACTCTTACCACAGAATTATGGCCCTCAGTATGTGCACGTCAAAGACGCTGTGTGTAATGTGCCATGGTGGGTGGGAGCGTGCTCAAGGACACGGTGTTTTCCAGCCCACCCTCGTGTTTGTGCAGTCCAGAGTTTGGGGTAGAGTGGACATTAAGGACTGCAGTTCCAGGAGCACCGTCGCTGATGGCAGGCTTTTGCATGTGTTCCTGGGTGCAGCTGCGAGTGTGTGGAGCCAGGTCTGTGGCCCTGCAGGTCCACTGCCGGGCCTGTGGTCTGTGAGCCTGGACGCACTGCACCGAGGCTGCGCGTCCTCCGAAGTCCCTGGCTGTGCGGCACTGCAGCACTCTGCACTCAGAAAGGCTTTCCTTTTTTGTTGTTTTAAACCTGGCCCGTTGGTGATGCCAAATTGTTTTTCTCGATACGATGACCCTTTTTCATGCAACTTGTTTGGCCCTGACCCTGGTGTCATTCCAACATGTACTTTTTGTCAAGTCATTCTGTGTCACCGCCCCCAGCGTCCTTCCCTGATTTCTCGCATAGACCACAGTGCCGCGCACCATTTGTCCATCATGTGCACAGTGTACTTTAAAAAAGAAGCTGAAAGCACACCATGCATCGAATGAAGAGCCCCGTGCCTTACGGTTCATAACGCGAGGGATTGAACTCTCACTCTTCAGTATCAGTTGAAGAGGTTGAACCGTTTCTGGGCGGACCCAATCTCAGTATTTCCTTTCTTGCCTTTCCACTTTAGGAGGCACATAGGTACCTGTGCGTTGGGATGTGCTCATGCTGTTATCACTGTGGGATGCTTTTCTTCCCCACCTTTCCCTGGGACCTTCTGTGGTTTCCTGACCTTCTCAGTAAAGCCTAATGTGCTCACTTAAATGATGTCTTACCTTTGATTGAATCACAGTATATAAGTGCCTTTGAGGCAAGGAGTGTAGTTCCTTGCCTGTGGTAGTGTCTTGATCACAACTTAAGAATTTGTTAATAAATGGGGAAGATAGATTTTCAGTTTACAAAATTTATTTCATTCATTTTATTTCATCCAATTTTTTTTAAAACATCTATTTGCATTTCCTTTTTTAATAGCATTGCTTTCTTGGCATCGAAAGGGACAAAGGGACTGCATATATTTATCCAGAACTCTGTCACTGGCCTCTGTAAAAAGTAACTGTTCACAATCAGTGAATGTGATGAACAGGAAATTTGAAAAATATGATGGTGTCCCAAGTTAATATCTGTAATTTTGCTTTTTGGATGAAAGGAACATTAGTCGTCTTTGTTTTTTTCTGAAAATCAAATAGAGTTATGTAGTTTGCAGGACAAGGCAAGAAAAATCTCAGCTTGTCACACAAATACTGCTGGTAGATGAACAATGTTAACTTTTCTGTTTGGTTTCTTCACAGAATGAACAGTGTTTCAAGCCTGTATATGTTCAGAGCATGCTTTCACACTTCATCAGATGTGTTACCTCAGAACCCCAACCGCCAAAACCCCAGAGTGCTAAACCCCTAGACCCCTTCCCTGTTGTGTGCACACCACTCATCCTGTCCCCCCTGAGTAGCACAGATTCTGTGGCCCTATATCCTTGGTTTGTTGCTTAGGTTTGCCAGGTTTTTTTAGTGACTTGTTGGAGGAGCTGTACTGCAACTAAATCAAATTTATTCAGAGATTTCTATGCAAGGATTCAAAAAAGCATTAAATTCTATAATTGGGAACATTTCACAAGTCTTTTGCAAATATAATTGTATGATTGTTTTTGTATTGTGTGGCCTTTTTTGTAGATCATCAAATGGTGTTGTTTAGGAAAGCAGAGCAATAAAAGAATACTGAATAATCGTGAATGATATTGTAAACTGCAGTCAAAGAAGAAAAAAATGGTGTCTTCCATAGTCAGGCCACTTAGCGAGTAAGACTTTGAATTCTCCATCCTTCATTGTCTCTTAAATTCACTCTTGACTTCCAGCAATTATTTTCCCATTAACCCTCCTCCAAATAGCTTTTTCAATGTTACCGCCTATTTTTTCTTAAATATTCCACAGGTACCATTTTAGACTGATGAATTTAATGTTTCTATGAAAAATTTGATCCTCCAACATCCTTTTTTCATTAGACTTTCAGACGTGTGTTTTCATGGGAGAAGTCTTACTGGGCCCCGTGTATATCTTTTTCTTCCCCTTCAGTTGTTTTTTTTTTTCCATTTCACTTCAATTCCCTATCTGTTTAATACATTGACTTATCTCTTTGCTTCATTGCTCTTCTGTTGCTTGCATGTGCTGATTATCTCCTCATTTATACTTTCACTGAAGATCATTTTCCTCAATTTCTGATCCAGTTAACAGAGTGCCCACTTGACATGTATTGTTTGCATATCTGTTGGGAGTTACTGAAAGTGCGCCATGTCCACAATCGAACTTCTGATGTTCTGTTTTATCCATTTCCTCGTGTCTTTACTAATTGATAGTCTTTGATCTTTTAGAATGTGGCAGCTCTTGCCAGTGCTCTGTCAAAAGGTTGGGTGCCACCATGATTCCTGTCTTTCTGTCTCTGTTGCACCTGAAAACTGATGTTTCAGTAGTGTTCTCATATCTAACTCTCAAACATACCCGAACTAATGACATCTTTGATCGGAATCCGGATTTGCTGCTGTCTTGAATAATGTCAGAGGCTGTTCATTGGTCTCTCTTATTCCCTTGCTTTATACTCATCCTATCATTTTAAATTCAGTGGCCTATTGAGGCACAAGTCAGATTATGTTGTTCCTGTTCTCAGACCTTCTTGTTGAATCCCACTTCACTCAGAGTATATGGCAACGTTCTCTGAATACCGCCCACACCCGCCCACTGTTCATCTCACATCAGTGCCTGTGTTTCCATTGTGCTCTCTCTCTCTCTCTCTCTCTCTGTGTGTGTGTGTGTGTGTGTGTCACCTGCACTTCTGTATTCTCTCCCGTCTATTCCTTTCCAGCCATTTTTAATGTTCAATGCTTCCTTCATCTGGGAGGCCTAACCTTGATATTTGCTGTTGATCTTACCCGAAATGCTTTTTCTTCTTAAAAACCACCTGCATATTACAAAGAGCCAAAATAATCCTAAAAGACATATAATATTCACACTTGTTGCCTTCTTTTCTCAAGTTCATTCCTCAAAAGCCACATTGTCAGTAATATCTGCCTTAGCCATTTGGACTCATATTTTGACTGCCTCACCCTCTACAACCCTCCAAAATTTCTTTCTCTGCTTCAGTGTTCGGTAGCAGGACGTATATTTTCCTCCTGGTTCATCATCTGTTACTTCCATCTCAGGGGTAGCATTTCGAAATTTTCTTTCCATAACATCAGTGCTTTCAGAGGGCTAGCCCTACAGTGCTGCCAGTCCCCCAGATTAGTGGGTGAATGGAGTTTAAGCTGTGTGATATTTTACATTGTATACTACACCAGACTATTTTGTGTAAGTCCTTGCTGAGTATCCTTTGTCAGTTACATTTACATGCCTTTTAGGATTGTTCTGGCTCTTTGCAGTATGGGCACATTGAATATTTGCCTATTTCAGGATTCAAATCTAATGGTATGCTCCTCGCTTTGACGCCTCCTACTGGTATTTATGGTAGTTTTAAATAAGGTAAAATGGTTTAGATGAGAAAAAAGTTGGCTTCTTTTTAATTGAGGAAAATGTAATTGTGGTAAGTTAGATGGATTTTTATACAACTCTTAATACAAACACCAACATCACATGGTATCATAATAGTCGTTGCGGCTTTGAAGCAAAGGTATACAATGAGGACGAGTGCTTAGTTTGGTCCCATCGTTCATGCAACATTGAATTATATGTCTGTGTATGATTCATGGGATAGATTCAGTCCTCATCAAAACACTGGCAGTGCTTTATGTAGACCTGTGTCCTATCCTTACTGTGTTCTCGCTCTCTCACCTCTCCCTTTCCATTAGTCTTAATTCTCCAGACATATTGCCTGGATATAATCTGTTTTAGTGGTGCAGTTCTTGTCCTTGATGATTTTGTGGAGGAGCTGTAAGGGAAGAAATGCACTAATTTCTATTCACAACTTTCACTCCAAATTCAGTTAATGGAATGAATTCAATAAACAGAAACATATTCAGGGGACTTTATGCTGATATGACTTTATGAATTTTTATCTCCTAATTTGTTAACACCTGAGTGCCATATGGAGGTGATTTGAAACAGTAATAAAAATACTGAATAATTATTGGATATTGTGAAATACAGACAAAGGAGGAGAAAATTTGGATACTCTATGGTCGTGCCAGTGAGCTAAAGTCTTACAAAACAGTCCATCCTACAGTTTTCTTGTTTTCACTCTTGACCTTGCACCAGTAACTTTCCCACTCACCTAGCTTCCAAGATGAATCTCAAGGTTACCATCGATATTAAACTTTATGGTATCCAACATTACTTATTAGATCCACAAACAATAATTACTTTGGTAGAGATCTCAATTAAATATAGTATTGAAGGCATTACAATTTCTAGGTCCAATCATCTCACGTTACTTTTTTCTTTTATTTCAAGTTTTGGAAACACACAGATGTAAAGTGACCTTCCTTTGTGCTCATGCCGTCATGTTTGGGTAGAATAATTTTCTCCCCCCTCGTTCTTACTTGATGTGTTTTTGTTACCGCTATTGAAAGCCTCCATATTCTCACCCAATACTTGTCATAACTGTACTCCTAACTACACCAATATACCTTAGATAAGGTAGATACCTGGCTTTGAAGCTTGGGAGTGTGTTTCCTTGCTTACGGTTGTTACCTCATCACTATTTTAAGAATTAATCAATCGTTATTTGGTAATCGTGAAGGTGGGTGAGTGTTGGAATTTTTCAAAAGTCGTTTTCCACTTTTTATCAGTGGATTTCTTAAAAACATTAACTGCTTATGGTTCTGTTTTTCAAAGTATGGCTCCTGGCTTGCAGAAGACAGTACAGGAAAGCAAAAGTGACTCGTGGTCATTATCAGATGCTGTGAGTCAAGCCAAGGGAAAGACCGCTGTTGGCCTTCCAGTGAATGTAGACACCAGGAGAAAAGACCCAGAGAAGACTGTCAGAAGGTAAGAATCTGAAATTCTGCCTTTCAGGTTAAGGAACATTAGCAGTGATTGCATTTTTCAGTATCAAACATCAGAACATGGTGGACCATCCAAGGCAAGAGAAATCTCACCCTCTTGAGACAGAGTGTAGTAAAGTGATCGATGTGGAGAAGCTTGTGTTTTGCTGCTTCATTGAAGAGCAAAGCTTGTTTGCCAGCTTTTATGTGATGGTGGGGATAGGTTCCCACCTCACCTGATGTGTATTCCCATAGGGCACCCACTACCAAAGCAACCATTGTGCTTTGCTCTAGTCTTTTGGGCTTCTCTCTGTTGATTTCTCACCCGTCACCACTCCTCTTCCGTGTAGAAGATTTAATTCTCTAGGATGTGTTTTGGTTTCATTTTGCAAAATTCTTTTTCTGTTGACTTTATGAAGGAGATGTATTTCAGTGAACGGACTGACTTTTACTCACAGCTTTCTGTTCATAAATTTAGTAAATAGGGTTAAAAATAATACATGGAAGCCTGTTCAGGCTGCTTTAGCTTGTATGTTTTCATGCACTCTTGAAGTTCTGCCATTTTTTGTCCATTTTGTGTTACCAGGAGGTGATTTGGAAGAACATAGAGGAATACAGTATAGGAAATAATTGTGAATGGGTATAACCTTCTACAGTCAAAGAAGAAAGTAGGATCGTTTATGATCATGCCACTTAGCTAAGTCCTACAGGTCTCTCCATTCTTCAGTTCCTCTTTTCACTCTGGTATTTGTTCAGTAATATTTGACTTACGCTTCCTCTAAAATTACTTTTTAAATATTACCATCGATTTTAAATTTTACAAAATGCACACATTCCTTATTAGACCTGTGAAGTGCATTTGCATCAGTTTAATCTTTCCTCGCACATAACTTCTTAAGTGACATTCATCACTGGTATTTTCAGAGAGAAAACTCAATTTCTGGGTGTCTCCACTCTTTCTGGGTGGGCCTCTACCTCAGTCTGTATTTCCTATTTCTCTTCCACCCAACTTCCTGTTGTACCAATTGAGTCATCCTAGGATTCAGTCCTTGACCTTTTGTCATGACTGTTCCTTCCTCATATATGGTAGTAGTCCCCGACTTACATTTACACTGGAGAACGTGCCTTATTACCTGACTGTTTTTGCTGCAACTGCAACTTAGGATCCTGTCAGATTTCTTGGTATGTGGCATGGAACCCATAATTCTCAGAAAGGTGGTTTTGTTTTATTTTTTTTTTTTGGTCCAAGAATGATACCAAACTGTTGCTCTTGGTAGGGCAATATGATGAGGTACAGTTCATTTGGTATGATCCTGATATCATTCCAGTGTATGGGTCTTTTATTTATTTTTTTCAAGAAAGGAAATAACCCAATTTTATTTTATTTTTTATTCTATTTTTCCCTTTAATTTATATATACATTTTACATCAATCCGCATGTATTCCCCATCATCATATCACCAGTGCCCATCACGTCAGACCCTGTGCTCCCATCTTCCCATCTGCCCTCACCCCTCCCCTTCCCCCCTTCCCACCAAGCGTCCCCAATTTTTCCTTGTCTTTTCATTTTTAGTTTTTTGTGCCTTTAGTCTTTTATTATTATTGTTGTTGTTCTTATTCCTTTCCTTGATCCTTATTTGGTTCCCATATATTCCTCCTGGTATTTTTCTTTTTCCTTCTGACTTATTTTGCTGAGCATCATCCCTTCTTACATAAATCCAGTTTTCTGATTTATTCCATTTTATAATATGTGCTTCCTATTATTTTTCTGTAAACTGTGCTTATCACGTTGATAGTCTTAAGCATACTACACAAATAGTAGTTTCATTTAGCATCAAGATAGTTAAAAATTCTGGACCCACTCATCTCTGTATTTTGTTCTTTTCTTTTCAAGACTGGAAGCATGTAGATGTGATGGTCCTTTGTGTGTGCTCATGTTGTAATCTCTATTTGGAATGGTTTTCTTCCTACTTTCTTTACTGGGGGCCTGCTGTGTTTTTTTTATCTCTTGTGTAAAACCTCGATTGTACTCCGATTAGAGCATGTCATGGATGTGCTCTTAACTATATACATAGTATCATGTTTGTATATCTGGTATCATGAGTGTATTTCTGATTTTGAAGCATTAGAGTGTGTTTACTTGCTTCTAGGTGTTTACCTCATTATGATTGTAAGAATTGGGAACAAGGGGAACTGAGGTGATGTTGATATGGTGATATGGTGATGGGGAATAGATGGGGATTACAATTGATGACAAATATATATAAATTTTAAAAAGTGGAGATGAATAATTTTGGGCACATTACAGTTGACTTTTAATCTCTACTAGATGATTTTTTATATATAAAAAAAGGCCGCTTTACATTGTTGATTTTTAAAAAAAAACTTTAAAAGAGTTCCTGGCTTGCAGAAGAGGGTAGTAGAGGAAAGCAATGATACATGGTCTTCATCACAATGTCTGTGTGAAGTCAGTGAGAAGGCTGGCGCTCGACTTAAGGTGAATGTAGATGGCGGAGACATGATCCGATGAGAATGTCAGAAGGTCATATCTATAATTTTCGTTTTAAGTTAGGGCAATATTAGCAATAATTTCTTTTCGGGAATCAAATAGCATAATAGAGTGGAAAGGCCAAGGCAAGGGACTCTCACTCTTATCAGAGAAATACTGCTGAAAAGTGACGATGAGGTGCAGTGACTTGTTTGTCACTTCACTGAAGGAACATTGTTTTTCAATATGTGTAGGATCGAGAGGATTGGTTTCCAACACATCGGATGTGTTACCCCACGACACCCCCCACTAAAGCACGCACAGTGCTTTCCTGTAGACCTTAGGATCCTCCCTGTTGTGTTTTTACCCTTCTTCCTCTGCCTTTCAACCCTTATTCTGCAGTCGTATTTCCAGGGTTTGTTTTGGTTCACTTTAGCCGGTTCCTCTTTTGAGTGACTTTGTAGAGGAGATGTATTGTGACAGATCAATTAATATCTACTCATAGATTTATGAGTTTAGTTTCAGAAATGGAAACATTTCAGATATGTTTGCTTTTGTAATTTTATGAATTTTTAAAATTGGTCTGGCAGTTTTTTAAGCATTTAGTTCCACATGAATGTGATTAGGATAAAGTGAGAGTAATTCAAAATATTAAACAATCATTCTTGGGTTTTCAAACAGCAGTCAAATGACAAGAAAATGGGCTCATTCACTCTGCCATGGCACTTAGTGTTATAGAACTGTCTGTACTCCAATTTCTCTTTTATTCATTCCTGGGTTTGTATCAAAAATTTTTGGTTACCCGTACCTAAAATTGCTTTTCATTTTGCTTCATTTATTTAAAAATTGTTTTTTATATATTTTACATGATTATTCATTTTTATGCAATGTTTTCTTCCTTTTCTGAAGTGTGGTCCCTGCAAACTTCACCCTCAGTTCATCCCTGCACATTCAACATAGACCCTTGTGCTCTTCTTGTACCTGCCTTGATCCCAAAACCCGCCCTCTTTCCTGCAGAATGTCTCTGATTTGTAGTTGTCTGTTTGTTTTTGTTTTGTTGTGATTTTTTTATGAGTGTTATTTCCCCCCCTTGGCCCCTTATATTAATCCTATAAGTGAGACCATCTGGTATTTTTCTTTTTCCTTCTGACTTATTTCACTGAGTAAAATCCCTTCAGGCTCCATCCATGTTTCTGCGAATGGCTCTAGATTATCTTTTTTGATGGCTGAATAATATTGCATTGTGTATATATTCCACATGGTCTTGATCCAGTCATCTATTTTGGGCATTCATGTTTCCAGGTCTCACCTGTTATAAATAGTGCTGCAATAAACATAGGGGTGCAGGTATCCTTTTGAGCTGATATTTTTGTGTCCTTTGGGTAGATTCTTAGTTGTGGAATTGCTGGGTCATACAGTAAACTCCATTTTTAGCAGTCTGAGGAAACTCCACACAGCTTTCCATACAGGTTGGACAAGTTTTCATTCCCACCGGTAGTGTAAGTGAGTTCGTTTTTCATCACATCCTTGCCAATATTTGCTGTTCCTAGCAATTTTAATATGTGCCATTCTCAGTGGTGTCAGGTGATTTTGATTTGCGTTTTCCTGATTATGAAGGATGCTGAACATTTTTTCATATGCCTCTTGGCCATTGGCATTTCCTCTTCAGAGCAATGCCTTTTAAGTTCTGACCATGTTTTCACTGGATTGTTTACTTTGTATTTGTTGAGTCATGTGAGTTCTTTCTATGTCTTTGTGATCAGTTCCTTTTCAGTAGTATGACTGCCAACATTTTCTCCCAATCAGTGGGGTGCCTCTTTGTTTTGGTTAATGTTTCTTTTTTTTTTATTAAAATATTTAAAAATTTACATATACTTGCCATTAATTGTAATCCCCATGTATTCCCCATCACCATCTCACCAGTGCACCATC
>JAGFMF010012137.1:8116-19262 GCA_019455555.1 Galemys pyrenaicus | reverse complement strand
CTCCTTCCTTTAGTCACCCCCCCCCCCCAAGAACCATCCCAAACCTTGCTCCTGTGCCACCCTTCCTGGCCACTACAGGAACATAAAACAAGTAGGATTTAAAAAACTTGATTCTAGAACAATGAACATAACAGATCATATAACCTAATGAAACAATGTGTTACTTTTAAGAATCATATATTAGTTCAAGATCGATTAATATGCAAGAGAGGCCTATGGAATTAATGTAACAGAAAACATTCAGTGATACTGTTTCAGGGTTCCCCACTGCCTGAGAAACTACAACTTGTATAGTTTCAATTATGAAAGTTATATACAATTATCTGAAAAGATTATTACAATTCTGTTCCTACATATTTCTGTGAGGCTGTAATTCTTTTCATTGACCAATCAAAGCAACAAACTAAATGCAGAAAAAAATATGGCAACCCAACTTTGTTTACTGAGGCATAAGACACTTGCAAAATATAAAATGTAAAAGATCCACTCCTCATTACCTTGACTATTTTCAGAAAGTTATTTTTCTTTAACACTTTGTGAACACACAATGGATTATAATACTCTAAGTGAAATTTAAAAAAATATTTAAAATTGTTTTAGTCCTTGTGTGGTTCTTCTAAAAAAATATTTACCTATTTAGTAGAACTGGGGTATAAGCCAGAGGTGGGGATGTGCATGAGGGAATCCACCAGAGACAGAGTGGGGAGCAGAACAGGCGAATGGACTGAAACACACTGCTGAGGGGAGCAGGGGTGAGACATGACAGGTCTGCTATGCCATGTGGGTCACCTCCCTGGCCAGAGATCAGAGAAAGGCCTCAGTGGTAACAGGTCTGAGATTTAACCCCTGGTACCCTGGGAGGCACACCCCTCCCCACTCCCCTCACCCCCTTATAAATATTTATAGCTATAACCTTATAAAATAATACTGGTGTGTAGTGCCAGCTAGGCACAGAGCAGGTTTTCCTTGATTCTGAGTGGGCGGGTCAAGGAGGAATCCTGGTGGCTTTTTCAGAAGTTTATTATACATCATATCAGAGGTGACCAGGTACATGGCAGGCAGGGAGGCCAGGGGGCCAGGAGGCTGGCAGGCCTCCTAGCACCCGGTGCATCTTCACTCTCTGCTTCTTCTGCTTCTGCTGCTGGTGTCCTCGTGACACCGCCCCATAAGCCTGTGTGTATACAACTCAGGTGCACCCACCTGCGCATGCCCACTTAGGCATGCATGCAGTACCGCAGGTGTCCATGGTCAACACCAATGGGGGGAGGGTGGAAAAGCCTGACCACTTTTCCCTGACCCTACACGGGATTAAATAGCACAAAGGAAACTCAGACACCAGAGCTAACAAGAAGCAGGTTCATTGTACTGTTGCTGACTCAGTAGATGTATACCCAAAGTCTGAGTCCCATTTGTATAAAGTATATATATGCCCTAATATATACTTTCAGTTTCTACAAGGTTTGAGGGGGTTGTACAGCTCCATTCCCAGCTGTGCATGGTCAGATATGACGTGGTTACAGGCCAAGAGGTGAGTTGGATAGTTGCATACCACAGGGTGAGTAAAGGGTCAGTAAAGGGGGGGCCCCCTGCCCCCCACCATGTACATCCTGCCTCATGGTGGTACATGATCTAACAGGAAGCAAGATTCAAACCATGAACTGAGTTACATACCAGGAACTGAGCAAAAGGTCCTCCCTCAAGAGCCACAGGCTGCCCATTCTCAGGTCACCATGTTCACTCCGGGTCCTCACTCATTTGCAAGACTTCATAGAGATCCTGAAAAGAAAATGTTTGAGAATCACTGACTAGTCCCTGGGTCTAAACTCAGGCAGACAGTGAGACAAAGATCTTGGTGCAGTAAAGGAGGGGTGTAGGGTAGAGGGAAATGATCAGTTTTTTTTCACCTTCCACCATTAGTGTCAATGACAGACCCCTGTGGTCCTGCACCCATGCCTGATGGTGGCACCTGGGTGAGGTGTGGGCACGCACAAGTGGGTGCACCTGGGCTGAGAGACTGGGCACATAAGGGCAGTTTACAGGGACCCCAGCAGCAGAAGCAGCAGAAGCAGGAGTGGTAGAAGAAGCAGCAGAGAAACAGAGGCAGGTGAGAACGCTGGGGAGCCAAGAGACAGTGAAGATTCATTTGCTGGGTCCAGGAGGCCTGCTAGTTGTGCAGAAGGATCAGTGAAAGCCTGAGAAAGCCACTAAGGGCTCAAGGACTCCTCCTTTACCCTATACCCTCCTAAGACTACAAGGGGGCAGGTCAAAACCCAGGTCCCTGAGTGAGGCTCTCTATATAGGGCAGTATCTGGGGCAGGAAGGTTACAGTTGGGGATTTCCCATCTTCTTGCAGTTTTACTTCAACAACATGTGGTGGGTCTTTCTGCCCAGATACTTGTGATGCATACTGAGTGCTCACTCCCCATTGCCTGGAGAGTTTCTAGAGAAGTCAGTGAGCATCACCACAGCTCCCAGTAATGAAGTTTACTGACTCTCCGGAACTCTGACTCCTAGGACCAGAGCATGGAGGTGTTGAGGCTCCAAACCAATCTGCTGCTGCTGCTGCTACTGCTCTCTGAGGCTCAGGGCCTGACTGAGTCCCGGGCTGGTGAGTGCTGGGTAGGGAGCAGCCACTGAGGAGGGAGGAGTGAGGGGACTCCTGGTGGGGGCACAGGACACCCTGGGAAGGTGCATCTCCGAGGTCCAAGGCCAGGTTGTCCCAAAAGGGCCCCTGCCCTGGCCCCTTTCTTCCCTCGCAGCCTCCTCCAGTCCCTCCAAGTCTTGACTCTTCCAGCAGCCCCTTAACACTCTCACAAGCCTCTTCCACCCCCCCACCCTTCCTCCTCATCAGCTCCCCTGGCAAGGACCCACAGGGCAAGGAGGGTCAGCCGGAGTCTCCCCTCCCACCCCCAGGCTCCCACTCCCTGAGATATTTCTCCACTGCAATATCCCGGCCCGGCCTCGGGGAGCCCCACTTCATCACCGTGGGCTACGTGGACGACAAACAGTTCGTGCGGTTCGACAGCAACTCGGCTAGTCAGAGGATGGAGCCGCGGGCGCCCTGGATGGAGCAGGAGGGGCCGGAGTACTGGGAAGAGGAGACGCAGAGTGTGAAGGATGCTGCACAGGCCTTCAGAGAGACCCTGCACAACCTGCAGCGCTACTACAACCATAGCCAGCCAGGTGAGCAAGGCGGGTCTGGGGCCGAGCATGACTCCCATCCCCACGGACGGGCGGGCAACCCCAGACTCCGGGTCTATGTCACTCCGAGGCTGGTGGACCTGCCAGGACCCTCAACTGGAAAAGAGCCTGCGGGGCTGTCACCCCCGAGGTCTCAGTTTCAGTTTAGTTTTATTCCCGGCAGGAGGGCGGGTGCTGGCAGGTAACTACTGGGCTGACGCCAGGGTGGGGACAGGTTCTCACACCCTTCAGGAGATGTTTGGTTGTGACCTGGGGCCCAACAGGAGCCTCCTCCATGGGTATGATCAATTCGCCTATGACGGTGCCGACTACCTCGCCCTGAACGAGGACCTGCGTTCCTGGACCGCGGCGGACAGGGCGGCTCAGATCACCCAGCACAAGTGGGAGGCCCGAGGAGAGGCGGAGCACCTGAGGAACTACCTGGAGCAGGTGTGTGTGGAGTCGCTGCATAGATACCTGGAGAACCAGAGAGAGACTCTAAGGCATGCAGGTGAGCGGGGCCAACCAAGGCATTTTTGGCCTCCCTCTCCCTCAGGCTGACACCCCAGAACAATGTTGAAAACATCAATCTCTTTGTGGTCCAGCAGGATGAGTCCTCCTGGGCTTTGCCCTAGAGGGATTCACCCAGAGGGCCCTACTGTTTTTGAAGGACACTTGAGGAACCCAGTCTCTCCTGAGATGGAGGGGAGACCATACCTGAAATAACCCTTCACGGGACTCTTTTCACTTGGCAGCCATCTTGGCTATTTTCCATTTCTCTATCTCTTGTATTTCGTCGGATAACATTTTTTGGGGTGTGACTCCTGGTTTTATGTGTGTGTGTGTGTGTGTATAAAATTCTAGTTTTTGTTGTTTTAAATTTTTTAGGTTATTTATGCATATAAGAACTAGGGAACTGGGGTACAGGCCAGAGGTGTGGGGCTAGTGAGAGGATTCACCAGAGACAGAGTGGGGAGCAGAACAGGCAGAGTAAGTGAAAGACACTGCTGAGGAGCTAGCAGGGGAGACAGTAGAGGTCTGCTACACCTTGTGGGTCACCTCCCTGGCTAGGGATCAAACTCTTGCTGCAGTGGCTGCAGACAGCTTCTTGGTGCTGCACCTTAACCCCTTGCATCACCAGGGAGGCTCCTGACTCCTGCTTTTCAGCATCCCCAGGTCAGGAACAGATGTCTGTTTCTCCTCCTTAGTAACATGCAATTTCTTACCCTGTGCTCTCACCCTGATTCTAGAACACTAAGAAACTGGAGATTATCCCAGATTCCCCAGAGCAGGCTGATTTATAAGTTTTGTGCTTCCTGTCCATTGTGAGTATGCTCACATGAGAATGCTAGGGGCTCCTTGAAGGAAAAACAAGTGTGAATTTTCTACTTTTCTCCTCAGATCCCCCCAAAATACACATGACCTTCCACCCCACCTCTGACCAGAAGATCACCCTGAGGTGCTGGGCCCTGGGCTTCTACCCTGCAGACATCACCCTGACCTGGCAGCGAGATGGGGAGGACCTGACCCAGGACATGGAACTGGTGGACACCCGGCCTGGGGGGGATGGAACCTTCCAGAAGTGGGCCGCTGTGGTGGTGCCTTATGGAGAGGAGCAGAGATACACATGCCGTGTGCAGCATGAGAGACTGCTGGAGCCCCAAGTCCTGAGATGGGGTAAGGAGGGGGATGTGGGCACAGAGGCTCTGCTCAGGGGAGCCAGGTGTCCTTCTGGAGACCTTCAGAGGGTCAGGATGAGGCCTGGATCTCAAGATCTCACCTCTTCTCCCCTTTTAGTGCCCTCATCTCAGCCCTTCAACCCCACCATGAGTATCATCACTAGCCTGGTTCTCCTTGGAGCTGTGATCACTGGAGCTGTGGTGGCTATAGCTGTTAGGAGGAGGAAACTCAGGTAGGGAAGGGAGTCAGGGGATTTTGTCCACTGGGGGCTTTCAAGTCCCAGGGAGAACTTGTCCCACCTGGTAAATGAGAAGTACCATCCACATATGTTTTTGTAAAGCATTTTTGAAGTAGAATCATCAGTTGTTCACTTTGATACTTCTGGAGATGGGAACTTGAATCCCAGCAAATGTCAGAGGGGAAGGTCCCTTCTGAGGACAGAGTCCAGGAGGCACTTGCTCCAGTCCCCCTGCATCTCCTTTCTTACTATTTCATGGTCTTTCCCTGGGTCTTCAGTCACAGTTCTGGAAACTTCCCTGTGTTCCAGGACTAGGGGATTCCTTTAGGACTTCATGGGCTCTCTCCTCCCTGGTCTCACATGATGTTTCTTCCCACAGGGAAGAACTGAGGAAGCTAACTCAGGCTGTAGGTAAGTGCAGGTCAGGGACTGGATCCCTGAGCTCCTGAATCAGTATAGATGGAGCCACGAGGGAGTCACCCCCACCAGTCCCTCCTGTGGTCTCATCTCTCATGATTCTGATCAGGCTCTGCTTTGCTCTCCCCCAGACAACTACAGTGCCCCAGGAGCTGGTATGCCTCTCAGCCCAAAGGTAAGACCTTCCTTGGAGGCCTGTTATTGGAGGGGCTGGGGCAGGTTATAGGAATTCTTTAAGTAAACATTCTGAAGATGAGGTGGACTATTGAGATGTTAACACTTTGTGGATCGCTGACTTACTTCCTAATTTTCCTTTACAGTGTGAGACAGTTGCCTTGTGGGGACTGAGTGATGTAGGATTTCTTTCAGTTTCTACTTTGTGACTTCAAGATCCACTGGTTTGTCTTGTTGTAAAGGGCATCTTTGTGTTTCGGTGTTCTTATACGATAATGTGAGGAGGTGCAGACTGGCCCAGCCCTGCCCACCAGGACCCTCCCCACATGGACCTGTGTTCTCTCCTGATGACTTTCCTGCTCCAGCAGAGGCAGGGCTGGCTCCATCCCTGCCTGGACTTTGTGTTTTCCTGGGGAATAATGTTTACTTCTCTATTGAAAATAATAATACATATATGAAATTATTTTTCTCACCTTGTTGTGTGGGATTGATGGGTTAATTAGAAAGTATTCAAAATTGAGAGAAAATAAAGAGAAGCCCTGTGGACCAGCCAGAACTGCAGATTGCTGTGCTGAGTCTGTGTAGGTGGGGGCAGGAGAGGCTGTGCAGAGCTGAGGGAATTGGGCCTGTATCCAGTCAGTGCTCAGTGCATCGTGGGCTTTGTGTGGTCACTGCTCAGGGTCATCTCTCTGCTCCCTGGTCCTTGTCCTCAGTAGCACCTGTCCCAGCATGACATGTGATCACAGGACTCAGACACCACCTGGGCCTGTCCTGTCTCTAGGGCAGTGGGTGGAGGCTGCGTGTAGCTGGGTCAGCTTAGGCTCAAGCTAGGGTTTTTCCCTCAGGCCTCATACTCTGTGTCTATATTTTACTTGTTTGGTTTTTGTTTTACACCTGTTCATTTTCATGGTTAGAGACCAGGCTTCATGTCCTCTTGGGTACTGAAACCAGATGTACACATCTGTCATTGCCCCCACTAGGCCCAGGGCATCCCCTGCGCACAGGAGTATCTGGTGTTAGAAATTGATCTCCAGACTTATCCAGTTTTTTTGCCTCATTCTAGGACTGTGTTCTGGATTATTTCCATCTTTTCCATCACATATTTTTTAAACAACCAAATTCTGGTGTTAGTAGTGAGGAGGATTAGGTAATTTTCCATCTTAATTAAATCCTGTTGTGATTTCTGCATTCTCTGGAGCGTCTCCCTCTAAACCTAGCCTTCAGTATCCCTACAGAATCAGTGTGAGGGGACAGAGAGAATGAATTTCTTCTAGCTTGGTGAGTGTGGGCCTCACTAAGGAGACCTTTGAGAAAAGCTTTATGGACCTGTTGCCCACAAGGGTGTCCAGGGAAGATTTAGCCAGGCAGAACAACCTCAGTGCAAGTGCCCAATGCAAGAATATATCTGCATGGCTGAGATAAGGAAGGAGGTTGCTGGATCAGAGGGTAATTGAGATGAGATCTGTGTGCACCCAGATCATTCAGGTCATCATTCAAGGATGCTGGGTTTGACTTTCCGAGTAAGCTGTGGGGTGACAAGACCTTCTGAACAGAGATCAACTTGTGCAGCCTCTTTACAAGCATCCTCCTGGCTGCTGTGCAGCATTGAAGGGTGAGAGGTGGAAAGATAGATATAGGAAACCAGTGCTAGTTCCAAGAGACAGAGGTGGTTCCTTCATTGGGGTGTGAAGGGTGGTGAGCAGGAAAATAAAAGGAAGTGATGGGACTATGCATACTTAGACATGGACTGTACAGCGTTTCCTGCTGCTGGGCTGTGAGAAGGGGGTCATGGGTGACAGCCAGTGTTCAGACTGTGCAGACAGAGAGATGGAGCCTGCAGTGCCATGGGGAAGACTCCAGAAGAACCATATCTGAGGAAATGGCATCCTAGATATTAAATTTTGGAAAGTTGAAGCTGAGAACTCTTAGAAACGAAAGTGATGTTGGTAATTGGACAGACAAGTCTGGAGCAAGGTGAAATGTGTGAGGTAAGAAATAGATTTAGGAGGTGATATGACGTGAATGGTATTTGAAGTCTTGAACTTGGAAGGGCTCCCAGGGAGTGATGACTAAAGAAGAGAAGGAGCAGGACTGAACCCTGGACCCCAGTGATGAGCGACCTGAGCGGACCACCATCCAGAGCCAAAGTGCACAGTCTGACCCCATGTGCAGAAGGCACAGAGACCAGGGAGCCCCCACTTCAGTGAGCACAGGAGTCACCTGGATGCTAGAAGGTCTAGAACAGAGCCTGAGATTCTATTATTCTTTTTCTCACCCTAGGGATTGAAAATCTAGGATTGATTCCCAGGAGGAGATGCCTTCAACCTGGAAGCAGGAACAAATTAAAGGGACTCTGGAGTTCAAGATTTCATCCAAAGAGACTGAAGAAACCTGTATACTTTGGGGACCCACACAGAATCTGGGAACCAGCTGTTAGGACCTGAAGACCTGGCTTTGTCCTAAGGCCTGTGCCCAGAGTCAGTCACTGGAAGGAAATTTGAGGACCCCTAAGCTGACATCGGACCTTACCTTGCTTCTGGGAGCCCAGAGAGTCCTGGGGAAGACCTGGCTGAGCAACAGAAAGGGCAGCTCTGGTCTCTGGTCTCAGCCCTGTGGCCACACTGTGGCATTGCCGCACTGCTCTGGATTCTGGTTGAGCCGACCTGACTGGGTTGTGTCTGAGCTGGTTGTCCTGGAGGGTGGGCATCCTAGGGGCTGAGATGCCCTGTGAGGGGTCACAGAGTAATTCTCGGGAGCCCTGTCCTGTGTATGAGGTTTCTATCTTTCTCCCTATGACCTATCTCTCCAGTCCTTAGATAATAAAACTGGGGAAAACTGGTTACTTTTTAACTATATTTAAAAAAATAAATACTATAAGATTTACAGAAAAGTTGTGAAGGTAGTAGAGTTCCTGTATTACCAACATCATTTCCAAACTGCTCACATCTCACATGACCACAGTCATTTGTGCAGCTGAGGAAGCAATATTAAGGTACTTTCAACAGTCTCTACACTTTGGGTTTCATTAGTTTTTCTAATGCTCTTTCACGCTCTGATATCCCACCCAGGCATGTTCTAACCATGTCTCCTTAAGGCGCCTCTGACTGACAGTTCCTTAGACTTTCCTGCTTTTGATTACACTCACATCTGTGAGGAGAGTGGCTTGGGAGTAACAGCCACGATTTGAGTTCTTTTGAGTGGAGCCATGGGTTTGAGGAAAAGACCACAGAGGTGAAGTGCTGTTCTCCACCAACACATCAAGTGTACAAATATCTCACACTTTGTGGGTGCTCTGCTATAAACATTTACTTCCATGCAGGGATTTTTTTTTAAAAAATGTAAGTTTCAAATAAGTTGGGAAAATAGCATGGGCAGTGTTCATGGGCTGTATGGTCGGTCTGTATTTCGCTTTAAAACAAACATGGGGATTACAATTAATGGCAAGTATATGTAAATTTTAAAATATTTTAATAAAAAAAAATAAAACAAACTTTCAGGGCCGACTGGTGGCCCAGGGGTTAAGTCTCAGGCTATCAAGCTATGCCCAGTCACTACTGCATGAGCTGGATCCCTGGTCAGGGAGCTAATCCACATGGTGCAGCAGACCTCTCCTGCCTCGCCTGCTGCTCCCCTCAGCAGTGTATTTCAGTCAATTCACCTGTTCTGCTCCTGCCTCTCTGGCCTGCACCCCAGTTCTTGTATGTGTTGCAAGTTAAACATGGTTCTCATGTGTCTCCCTTAAAGTATATTTGGTACATTGCTCTCGCTCTCTTCCCTTGTATTGTCCGTCTAGGTTCTTATCAAAAGGCTAATTCTAAACTAAAATGGAACACACAGGATTCAGTACAGCATGTTATGGTTTGCACATCCTGCCCTACATCTTTGCCATTGCTAGCATGGCACCCAACGTTGTTATCACTAACTACACAGATATTTATAGCAGAAATAAAAACCTTTAATGCTACATTGCCTGTCAATAAAACATATTTAACCTCTTTTATTACTCACTGTAAATATCACATCTCATCTCATATGTGTCTTTCTTAAAAGGTGGAAATTTGATTACCTGTCAACACATAATTGGATGGGTGAATCTGCCCCAGAACACGTAGCTAATGCATTAGACTTAGTCAAAAACATTTTTTTAAAAATACTCCTAGGGAGAAGAAAAGATGACAGCAGAGTGAAGACACTGGACTCATTGTGTCCAGATACACATTACAGTGAATAACAAAAAAAAAAAAAAGCCAGAAAATGGACTGCCAGCTTACATACAGGAAACATCAGCCCAACGGAAAGCAGTAGGGACTCTAAATGAACTCTGTTTGAAGTAAGGATGGGGCAATCCCCGGTGCCCCAAGGGCGCCAATCAGAGAACGGAGAGTGGTAGCGGGGCTGCTGGGTGCATAGCAGCTCATGCAGTCTGAGACTTGAACTGTAAAAGTCGGTCAGAAAATGCCACAGCCAGGAGCAGCTGTCTGGGGCGGACGCAGAGAGACAGAGCAAAGAAGGGCTAGAACGCCAGTACAGCCCCAGTGGGAATCCTATTATGCCCGGCTCCCTGGGAGCGCCATACTGGGATTTTTCCGCACCAGGAGGGTGGGGGTTACTGCGGGTTATAAAGTAGCCCTTGCAGGCTGAGATCTAAGTTTAAAAGTCAGTCATAAAAAGTCATGGCCAGGAGCTGCGTGCCTAGGACTGGCACACAGACTGAGAGGAAACCACACTGGACTAAAGAACGAGCTTGGCATACCGAGTCACCATTGAAAGCCCCCCCTCTTGGTTTAGGGTGGCACAGGACTAAAGCAGGTTGGGAATACCCCAGATGTAAATGCCTGAGAGCCCACACAGTGACAAACAGCCCACAAGGGAAAACACAGAAAAGTGACTGCACCAGGGAAGCCTCAGATGGCCACGCTCCCATCATAGGGCTGTGAAGAAGCGCTTGCAACCATACACTGAGGAGAAGCCTCACTCCATATGGAGAAAATCCTCTCCAACATCTAGATCCAGAATCCAGGGACATCCAGAGGAGGTCAGACGGGCATACGAAGTTTGGGACAGACACAGCTGGTGTGCCAACAGCTGCGTGGCTACTTCCTCCCCCCACACAGAGACTGATATTGAGGGGAGCCATACAGAACTAGTCCCTACATAGGGGGCCATTTGGGAACTCTAGACCTCTGGTGGAAGGAGTTCTCAGGAATCCCACCACCCACCCAGTTACCACACAGGCCCTTATCTACTACTGGGAGTCAATCAGCACCACCACCACCCCTGTACACTCCCATCTTAGTGGGGTGGGGTTTTTGTTGTTGTTGTTGCTGTAGTTGTTGTGTGTTAGTTTTTGATTGTTTATTTGTTCTGTTCGGTTTTGGTTTTGGATTGTTTTGTTCCAGTTGCTTTTAGCTTTTGGTGTTTTTACTTTTCCTCTCCCCTCCTTTGTCTCCCTTGAAT
>JAGFMF010012136.1:127901-201966 GCA_019455555.1 Galemys pyrenaicus | reverse complement strand
TAGTGTTCTTATTCCTTTCCTTGATCCTTATTTGGTTCCCTTATGTTCCTCCTAAGGGAGGAACCATCTGGTATTTTTCTTTTGCCTTCTGACTTACTTAGCTGATTTATTGGCAAGTGAACTGATCTCTTCATCTTATCCTTTACATCTGTAAATTGGGATGAGTACTTTCTCTTCCTGGGATGCTCATTAAGACCAAATATGACTGTTTTGGAAGCCTTTGCTTTAGCATTCGTGTCTGGCAGCAGAACCAGATGAGTCTCCAGTTGCAAATCCTGCATTGCAGTTGGCAGTGTGCTGGTATGTACATACAGCTGGTCCCCACAAACTTGTTGGTACAAGCCAACTTGGAACGACTCAGTCTAAATCTATATGTAGTTCTAGAACAGGTTAAAACAATATATGGAGAGAAAAGTCAGAACAGTGCTTGCCTGTGGAGGAAGTAGTGGCAGGAAATTACAAGAAGGGGGCATGAGGGAACTCTTTTGGGGTGATTGCTCTGTTTGGTGTCCTTTAGGGGTTCACATTTGTCAAAATTCTTGAAAGTTTGTCAGTACACTTGAGATTTGTATATCTCACTATATGTAAATATTATGGCCTATAAGCAACTGTTGTATTCTAGTTAATAATATACATGCTGAGTTCAAGAGTGTAGTGTACTGAAGTCTGCAACTCACTTTGAATTGCACCCCAAAAATGAAGTGATGGACGAGAAGAGAGATGGATAAACAGAGATGGGATAAAGAAAAATTAGCAATATATAACAGTGTAGGGGGAGAGTATTATGGCTTTTCACTGAGGAATTCTTTCTATTTTTCTGTATGCTTGAAGATTTCATAATAAAATGTTGAAAAAATGTCTTTGACATGCTTTACACACAAAGATGTTTCCTTTGCTTCTACTAGTTTTATTTACATATATCGACTAATATTTGGCAACTAGTAAATTTTATTTTGCAAAGAAAACTAGATAGTAGATAATTATGAACTGTCACAAAACAGCATTTGTTAACAGACTAGCAAAGCTTATGCATATACAGCTGTAGGGTCAGAGAAATCAGGTCTTTTCCACCCTCCTGCCACTGGTATAATGATGGACACCTGCAGTGCTGCCCACAGGCCTAGGTGGGCATGCGCAAGTGGGCACACCTGAGTTTGGACAAGGACCTATAGAAGTGGCATCATGAGGACGCCAGCAGCAGTGAGAGCAGCGGAATATAGAGCAGTAGCAGCAGGGGAGCTGCAAAGCAGCCAAGAGGGTGAGATGTGCCAGGGCCGGGTGGCTGGCAGAACCCCCCGCTCCCCCGGCTCCCCTGCCTGCCATGTACCTGATGCCACCTCTGTGAATAAAAGCATGAAAAGCCACCGAGGGCTCCAAGATTCCTTGCTTTACCCCCCGTCTGCTAGAACCATCCAGAACTTGCTCTGTGTGCCCTTCCTGGCACTACAACAGCTCACAAATATTTATAGGTATAAACGTCCTTTTAGTACAATTTATCAATGTGGCAAAAATGAAAACAAACGTGTTTAATAACAAACCCAAAAATATTTAGCCTCTCTGTACCGTATAAAAATAAGAAGCAGGGTGGGACGAGCACAAGGGACCATGGTGATGGTGCACAGGTGAACGGATGGTGGAAGTTCTATGGGGACTACACCTGAGAAAAGAAAGCAAACATTGTAAAAAAATTAATTTGAAAAAATAAGAAGCAAAAGTTAGATAAGCTTAAACTTATGCTTAGTAATTAATGTTTCAGTATTTTATCCTACATAGAAATGATCTAGATATTTGATGAATAATTATTACTTAATTTAGCATAAATCTAAATATATCAGTTGGGACGTAATTTCTGGAAACTACTCTCTATGGAGCCATCAGACTGTTGTACAATTCTTGGCAGACTGATTTGCGTCACTATGAACCTTGATGATAGAATGCTTAGAGAGGCAATCTGGTTATGATGGACAAAATACAGTGACGTGCTTGTCATCCCGCAGTGTGTTGTGCGCAAGTATAGATTGCCTTGGTTTTGTGGATGAAAAAACTGCTAAACAGAGTAGAAAATTACACTGGTTTTCAGATAGAATTAAAGCACTAAGCATCACCTGGTGGGTCCAAATTTTCTGGAGGACAAGTCCACCCTGAGATCAGGAAGGCTATGGGAGACTCGATGGAGGACTCGGACTAAATTGTATCTAGGTGTGCCTACCATTCATCTAACCCTAATGGGGGTCTGAACATTTGGGGGTTCAAAACATATCTTAACTGCATTCAGGTCATTAGGAAAATGGCAACAACATGTATGGTGGATTAACCAGTCTTGGCCCATGTAGCAGCAGGAAAGGTGGCATTGGGCAGGTTCGGGATGGTTCTTGGCAGATGGGGGTGGGTAAAGGAAGGAGTCTCTTGGAGCCCTCGGTGGCTTTTCATGCTTTTTATTGTCAGAGGTGGCCAGGTACATGGCAGGCAGGGGTGCCGGGGGGCTGGGAGGCTAGCAGGCCTCCCAGGCCCCCGGCGCATCTCACCCTCTCGACTGCTTTGCTGCTCTTCTATTCTCCTGCTGCTCTCACTGTTGGTCCGTCCTGTTGGTCCTGGCGTCCTCATGATGCCGCCCATTTATGCCCGTGTCAAACTCAGGTGCGCCCACTTGCGCATGCCCACCCTGGAATGCTCACAGCACCGCAGGTGTCTGTCATCAGTAGTGGGAGGGTGGAAATACCTGATTTCTCTAACCCTACAGCCCACCAAACAGAAGAAGGTTCTATGGAGATAGGTTCAAGTCTATGTATTGTGGGACAACTTGGATTTGCTTTTATGAGGAGCAGCATTCACAGGGAAAAGATTTAGTAACTAGAAAATGAACAGACTTGGGGGGCGGGGTGGTTCTCTTCCAGAAGGAAAGCAAAGAATGGGAGAAGCTGAGACTACAGTGACATAGGTGAGGTATACTCAACAAATGTTGGATGATACTAAGAACCAGCAACAGAAAGTGCTTATACTGTAACTCAAAAGGACCTGTTGACTGTTTTTTTTAAGATTTATTTTTTATTTCTTTATGCATACAAGAACTGGGGTGTAGGCCAGAGGTGCGGTGGGTGAGAAGATTCACCAGCAACAGAGTGGGGAGCAGAACAGGTGGATCAACTTAAATGGGGATCCCCTGAGGGGAGCAGCAGGCGAGACAAGAGAGGTCTTCTGCATCCTGTCCCAGCGACCTGGCTGGGATTGAACTCAGGCCACGGTGGCTGGTGATAGCTTTATAGTGCTCAGTCTTTAGCCTTTGCGTCCCCAGGGAGGCCTTTCTTGACTGTTTTACTACAGAGGGAGATGGAAGCTGAAACGTCCATTGGACAACAGCGTTCCAGCCAACCGCTAAGGTTGCAGGGTATACCTCTAAGAATCTTGTGAACTCCAAACCAATGGACAATCTCTAGAGACCCTTATAATAGATACATCAATGTACTATGACTGACATTGTCCCAAGAACAGATCAGAATGAGAAGTTATCAGAAATAGGAACCTATCCCTGAGTACCACAGGTTCCACCCCATAGGCGGGCGGTAGGCCCTCTTCTATATAACAGCATATGGAGGAAACCAGTCCCAGTACCAGCCTATGAATTGAGATAAGATAATCAGGTTTGTTTCCAACTGAGTTAAAATGTAGAAATAACTGAATTATGACAAATTATAATGCTACCTGTCCAGAATATCTGGTATCTAAGCAAGAGCTGATTCTGTTGAGAATTCCTTCTCTGGTTGGTAGTATCTCCACAATTCTTACTGACTTGAAATGAATTGTACCATAACTGTGTTGTGATATGGTGTAACACTGGCACTGTTGGTAAGATTCAGCTGCCTGTGAAAACAATTCATGTGATAGCTGATTATTAAAGATCAAATGTACTGGGAGATTGAATTAAAGCCTCTTCAGGATGGAATACCAATGGAGAATAACTAGCCTGTATTTAGCTAACCATCAGCTAATTTCTATGCCGAGTAGTTCTATACAAGTTCATCGTAAGGTACATACAGCAGTAGATCAAGAGGATAAATGAGTAATAAAATGAGTAAAAAAAACAATGACCTTATAGAATGGATTAGCTGTTTCTTTAAATCTACCTCTCCAGGTTTCAGATATATTTACACTAGTACCATAGGTTTACCTGTTATATACTTTGTTAAATATGACACTAAATGTAGATGCTCAGACAAATATGATCATTTTGCCATAAAAATGCTGAGGCCAGGGTCAGGGGGATGGATTATGCAGTAAATACAAACCTTGCACATTCCAAATGTCTTTAGGACTGGTCCTTGATCAGTTTCTAGTAAATAACTTTTAGGTTATAGGTCCCTGACTTAGCTTGCCTGATAAGAATACTTTCGTATACCTGACATATTGACTCATAAGAATACTTTTGTATACTTGACATTAACTTATAATAACATAATATTTGTGAAAGCATGTTCTTATATGCTAGGAGCTTTGGGCCATATTATATTAGTTTGAGCTCTAGGAAGCTGGAAACTGAGTAGCTAAGATCAGTCAAAACTATTTCATACTGGGCCCGCCCTGGTGGTGCAGTGGGTTGAGCAACACACTATGAAGCAAACCGCAGCCACTGCAGCATGAGTTCGATCCCTGCCGCTGGCTGGGGTGGTGACCCACATGACGCAGCAGACCTCTCCTGCCTTACCCGCTGCTCCCCTCAGCAGTGTGTTTCAGTCAATCTGCCTGTTCTGCCCCCTGCTCTGTCTGGTGAGTTCTCTCACCTCCCCGCACCTCTGGCCTGTACCCCAGTGCTTGTATGCATGGATAAATAAATCTTATAAAAAAAAAAACTATTTCATACTTATATGACTGATCTCCAATACAAAACCTTGGACAGGAAGACTCAGGTGAGCTTCCCTGGTTAGCAATATTATGTACATATTTCTGGAAGAATTGAGTGCTATACACGTGATTCTATTTGAAAAGGATCGCTGGAAGTTCACCCCTAGTTGCTCCTGGACTTTGTCCTATACACCTTTGTCCCTTGCTGATTTTAATCTATCTTTGTTGTAATAAACCATAACCCTGAGTACAATAGCTTTTCTGAGTTCTGTGAGTCTTTCTTGTGAATCATCAAACTTGAAAGTGTTCTTGGGAACCATCAACACAGTATTCTCCCCCTATTTTCCACACAACAAAATGAAAAGGGGGAAATAATTTTACAATAAAACCAGAGAAATTTAGAGAATAAAGAGGTGATTAGCTCATGTGACTTTACTTCTATATAAATTAGACATTTGCCTGAGAGTTTCCTGGTAATCACAGTAAAAGGGGGAAATGTGATCACCTATGTGATTTGCATTCTCCACTAAAAAACAAAAACATCTCCTAAGGAAGTAAATATTTTCTGCCATGTAGGCCTGAAAAATCTTATCACTTGTTGTAGCGGCAGGAGGGGGGGTGTCACTGGAGTAGGGTTCGGGATGGTTCTGGGCAGACAGGTCAAGGAAGGAGAGTCTTGGAGCCTTCGGTGGCTTTTCATGCTTTATTTAGTAGAGGTGGCCGGGTACATGGCAGGCAGGGGTGCTGGGGGGCCGGGAGGCCAGCGCATCTCACCCTCTCGGCTGCTTTCTACTGCTGCTGCTCGTCGGTCTGTACTGTTGGTCGGTCCTCGCAGTTCTGGCGTCCTCATGACGCCGCCCATTTATGCCCGTGTCCAACTCAGGTGCGCCCACTTGCGCATGCCCACCCTGGAATGCTCGCAGCACCGCAGGTGTCCATCATCAGTGGTGGGAGGGTGGAAATACCTGATCAACCTTTACCCTACAGTCCACCCCTTCCGGTTTTCCAGCATACAAATTATACATAAAATTATCCATCAAGCAATGCAGCAAAATACAAAGTGTAAGTGAACACATACACCTAGGCAGGGCACCAACCCAGGGGCAAAAGACAAGATTATTGGCACCAGCAGATGATCCTGCTATGAAGGCACCGATTACATGTGAGGCGGGAACCACTCACGGCATCTGCCGTCTCACGCCAGGAGCTGTCAGGCTTCCTGGCCTTCTCTGGCTGTGGTCTCAGTCACAAGCCACACACCGCACCCACCCCCAGGGTGTTCTCACTCTCGGGATTGGCGATTCTACTTTGGGGGTAATCACCCAATCCCAGGGTACTCTCTACTGTCACTCCAACACTCGGCTTTTCATAGCCACATGTGACAGCAGACCCTGCACTCAGGCCAACCCTGTGCACGCGCACACGGGTCGGGGATCCGTGGATACAGCTCCACATGCGGCCTCTCTTGGGTCCCCTTCTTTGGCTGTGGGCTCCACCACAAGCCACGTTCCCTTCCCGTCCCCCAAGGACGGTTCCTCAGCTCCTCACCCTCACTCTGCACCAAAGAGGGCATCCCCCACAGGTGATTTTAAGAAACTCACCGGCCTTCTTTAACAAGCAGGCTGCTTACCAGCCACTTTGGGTTTCCCCAACTTAGTGCCAGCTTTTGCCTTCTAAGCTTTTTGATACCTCTCCTCTGCCTGGCTCTGCCACTCTTGGGCTTTTCTACGCTGTAGTGGCAGGATGGAGGTGGCACAGAAAGCAGGGTCGGGATGGTTCTGGGAAGACGGGTCAAGGAAAGGAGTCTCTTGGAGCCCTTGGTGGCTTTTCATACTTTATTTAGTAGAGGTGGCCAGGTACATGGCAGGCAGGGGTGCCGGGGGGCTGGGGGGCTGGGAGGTGGCCAGGTACATGGCAGGCATGGGTGCTGGGGGCTGGGAGGCTGGTAGGCATCTCACCCTCTCGGCTGCTGCTTCTCTCTCTGCTGCTGCTGCTGCTGCTGCCGTCGGGCCTGTTGGTTCTCTCGGTTCTGTCGGTCGGTTGGTCCTCGCAGTTCTGGCGGCCTCATGACGCTGCCCATTTATGCCCATGTCCAACTCAGGTGCGCCCACTTGCGCATGCCCACCTGGGATGCTCGCAGCACCTCAGGTGTCCATCATCAGTGGTAGGAGGGTGGAAATACCTGATCAACCTTTACCCTATACTTGTTCTCTCTAAAGATCAGTGATTGGGCCTCCCTGGTAGCGCAGGGGGTTGAGCGCTGCACTGTGAAGCATCTGCAGCATGGCAGCACAAGTTTGATCCTGGCCAGGGAGGGGACCCACGTGGCGCAGCAGACCTCTCCTGCCTCCCCGCTGTTCCCCTTAGCAGTGTATTTCAGTCCATCTGCCTGTTCTGCTCCCCACTTTGTCTCTGGTGAAGCCTCTCACCTCCCATGACTCTGGCCTGTGCCCCAGCTCTTGTATGCATAAATAAATAAATCTTTTTTTTTAAAATAAATTTTAAAAAAATAACGATCAGTGATTTTCAGCACAGGATTCTCCCAATGAGGCCATTTTTATTTCAAGTTTTCCAGCAGAGACTTGCAGCGTGTAGGGTGACTTCCCTGGTTTTCCATGGTTTCTTTACTGTCATCTCTCTTGAGTTTATGCCTCAACTCAAGGCAAGTTCCTTTTCCTATAGTCTTCCATTTGAAAAGTATTTTTCTCCCCACAAATATAATGTGTATATGTGGAGCAAAAACTGTAAACAATATAGGAAAAGTTCTACAAAAGGAAAATCTTCTATAATAAATCCCCTAGCTCTCAACTTAATGGAACCATGATTATCTGATTTGAAGATCTGGCCAGGTTTTGTTTACTACACTTATAAACCTGACTATCAGTGAGTAGCTTTATGTAAAATGAGTGTGTTGTTCATTATAGTCTGTTTTTACCTTGACAAAAAATATCTACTCTATATCCTGTTCTCCTGTTTGCTTTGTTTATGGTAGATTTTAGCATAATTTTTAAAAAATTACAGAATGAAATTTACTAAGATTCTCTTTTATGTTATGTAGACTTTATGTATTGCTAAAAAGAAATTCTCCAATAAGAATTTATAAACAAAAATTCCATTGGTTCTTCTGTTTCTCTTATTGGTTTCTTGTGTGTAATCACAATATTTTTATTTTAAATTTTTAATAAGTGTAAAAAAATTTTAATGTAAAGATCCCATTCTCATAGCTACTCAGTTTTTAATGTTCTATCTTTCCTCCATGTAAATAAAATGTCACTTCTACCATATTAATTTCCCATTGTATTTGAGTCTCTTTCTATAGTCCATTCTGTTTCAATTACTGTTCTTTTGATGGTAAGATTTTTACATTGGTTCTTTTATAAAATGCGAAGCAAATCTAAGTGCATAATATGTATTCTACACATTTTAATGTGGTAAAATGATGAGAATGACCACTTCAGACTGAATAGGTATATGTTGTGTAGGGATCAGAAACATTCAAGATTATACTGTGGATTTCCCCCAGAAAATTTCCTTCTGTTTGAGATATACTTTTAGAATTGTTCATAGTGAGAGTATGCTGGTGACAATATCCCTAAATCCTTAAATGTTGATTCGCCTGAAAAAGCCTAAATTTTCACCTCTTAAAAGATACTTTTGGTGGATATGTAATTCCAGATTCACAGTTATTTTCTCTGAGCATATTGAATATATAAATTCACTGTCTTCAGCTTCCATTGCTGCTATTAGAAAGCCACTTCAAAATCTAATTGTCACTGTGGGTTGATTTCTTTGGAACAGTTTTATCTTTTTTAATATTGCCACTGCCCCATTTTCTCTCTTATCTGTTACTATGATTCTGATTACTATGATTATGACCTACCTATTCCATTACCCTACATCTAAAGTTCTTTTAAATTTTCATGGCCTTCATTTTTGACCCTACATTCTCAATTATCTCTTCAGATCATTTGTCTAGTTCATCAATTCTCTTCTCAACCAAGTCTCATCTGCAATTAAACTCACCAATTAAATATTTCCCATTATTATAGTTTGCATTTTTAAAAATTCACTTAGAGTCTTTTTAAAATCTGCATGGTCACTTTGAATTCTCTTATTCTTGTATGTACCATTTCTATGTCAGGGTTTAAACTGTTTCCCCTCAAAATTCATGAGTTGAAACTTAACTCCCAGTACTTCAGAGTGTGACATTATTAGGAGATAAGATCTTTACAGAGGTAATTAAGTTAAAACAAGTTCACTAAATTGGACCTTAATCCAATGCAATTAGTGTCCTTATGAAAAGAAGAGATTTGGATACAGAAACAAGCAGAGAGAGAAAGCAGTGTGAAAGACATAGGGAGAAGATGGCCATCTCCAAGCCAAGTAGAGAGGCCTGGAAGTGACCCTTGCATAATGACCTATACATGAACTTCTAGTCTCCAGAAATGTGAGACAATAAATTTCTTTTAAGTAGTCTTATGATAGCCCTAGAAAACTAGCACACCTTGTTTTAAATATGTACTCATTTTATAGTCTACCTAATCATTTTAATATCTGAAGTTTTTTCAGTTGTTTCTTGTGTCTCTTGCTAATGATGTCTTGCTTGAATGTTTTGTGATTTTTCTTCACTGTTGAATCTTATATCATAGAATTTTATCTGTAGGTTGTAAGATGGCTTAAGCCAGAGTGGATTTACAGTCAGTTCTTTAAACAGTTGGGGTCACTACCATCTAAGACCATTAAAGGTAAATCTTTGAGCTACTTTTGGAGTACACTAAAGATGTTATTTCAGATGACAAAGAGGCATGATGGCAATTGTGCCTTTGTCCCAGGGCTGGTCTACTTTCTGTTCCCTCTGCCTGCCATGCTCTCCTTCAAAAGCTCTCTCACTTCCTTCAGATATCTGCTTAAGTGGCACCTTATCATTGAGTCCTTCCTTGTCTACCCCATAGCCCACAGAGCACTCCTGATTTTCCTGTCTTGCTATACTTTCACCCACAGCACTAACACACTTGAGTGTAAGTAGAGAGTGTAAGTATAGAGGGGCTATACATACCTCTAATATTGTGTATTGTCATCAATACATTATAATATATAACATGTATTATATGTAATACATAGTCTAGGTATATATACACACACATACATACTGAGTGAAAGTAAACAAACAAATGAAGTAGGTTAAAAACGTCCTTGCCTTTCGTGTAAAGATGGATTATAATGATAATTATTATATATAGTCATATATAATTATATATAGTCTGTGTGTATATATACATGTTTACATAAAACCTTTTTATTACCCACTTCTCCACGAAGACAGAGACTTTTTGTCTTCTTTGTTCACTGCAAAATCCTCAGAGAGGTGCCTGCCATGCAGCATATGTTCAATAACTATTTATTTAACATGAAGAAACAATGTCCATATACATTCTGGGACACTTAGGAAACTCCTGTTGCTGCAGGTTCCTGCACATCACTGACTTTCATAGGAGACCAGACCGAGAAGCTTATCCACAGCAACCTCAGAAAACACACACACTCCACTAATGTTTCCCCTTCACCCTCAGTGTATCTGCCGAACCAAGATTGTTCAATGCTGAAGTTTTGAAAAACACATCCTGCTCAAGGTGGGCAAAGACTGCTGCCATAAATCTAGGAACAAAGTCTTCATTCTCAGTGAAAGAATGAACTAGAAGTAAATCTACCTATGGCCAAGAGACTTTAAGGGAAATTATCTAGCTTAAATCTTAGCATTAAGTGGAAAGGTTAAAAAAAAAGTCTTCTAAACACTGATAGCCACAGGTTTGCCATCATGCTTCTTTGCAACCTTAAATCCCATTTCCCAGTTACTATGGATTATCAACATTTATAAGCATTTCCTCTTTTTGTTATACTCTGGAACACAAGTAACATCCAGAATGTACAAGAGAAATCAGGGCTATGTGATGAGATATAAAAGCAATGAAAACAAATGCACAAAATAAATACGCTGAGAGGGTCTCCCTGGTGGCACAGGCGTTAAGTCTCAGCACTATCACTGCTAAGGCCTGAGTTCTATCTGGCCAGGGAGGGGACCCACATGACACAGCAGACCTCTCCTGTGTCTCCCGCTGCTCCCCTCAGCAGTGTATTTTGGTAGATCTGCTTGTTCTGCTCCCCGCTCTGTCTCTGGTAAATCCTCTCAACCCCTACTCCTCTGGCCTACACCCCAGTTCTTCTATGCAAAAATAAAATAACAAAATTAAAAATGTATATATATTCTGAGAGACCTGAAACTAACATCTGTAATAACTACAAACAAAATTGGATTAACCGACAATTTTTCCTATTAAAAAACAATAGTCTCAGATTGGACTACAAAAGACTAAAATAGTTCTCAAATTAATATATAGGCCAAAATACTGCCAAAATACCCTTCCAATAATGTACCATGCCCAAAAAAATTCCCAAGATTCTGCTAAAACTTTAGGACCAAATAACACCAAAACAGTGCTAATTGCTCCAGATATGTTTTATTCTGTGAAGGAGGCTGATACTTTGAGGGTGCGCAAATCCATTACATATTTACAACAGTGAAAACACTCTAAAGGCCAGATCATTCTGTACAGGGGAAAATCAGACATACTTAAGAGTGTGTGAGCCTATTCTACAGTTGAGGAAGTACCACACTTTTCATGTCCAACACATCTATAGGATCTGTTTGATTGAGTTTTCCTACACACGATGAGGGCTGACCTCTAGGAAGAGACTTTCCCATGATCAGTATGTGTATAATGTCTCTCTCCTGTGTGGATTCTGATGATCACTGAGGTGCACGTGCTGGCAGGAGACCTTTCCACAGTGACCGCATTTGGAGCATTTCTCCCGTGTGTGTGTTCTCTGGTATGTGATCATCTGTGATTTTTGAGAAAAAGTCATCTCATACTCAGCACATTCAGAGGATTTCTCCTTACTGTGGGTTCTCTGATATACAATTAGTAGAGACTTCTCACAGAAGACCTTTCCACAATCACTGCATTCATATGGTTTCTCTCCAGTGTGAGCTCTCTGATGAGCAAGGAGATGCGCCTTCAGAGAGAAGGTCCTCCCACACTCAGTGCACTCATAGGGTTTCTCCCCTGTATGAATCCTCTGATGAATAATGAGGGGTGATTTCTGGGAGAAGGTTTTGCCACATTCACTACACTCATAGGGTTTCTCCCCTGTATGAATTCTCCGGTGTATAATAAGTGGTGATTTTTGAGAGAAAGCTTTTCCACATTCTGTACATATGTAAGGTTTCTCTCCAGTATGAAGTCTTTGATGTCCAGTGAGGTGTGACTTCTGGGAAAAGGCTTTCCCACAGTCAGAACACACGTAAGGTTTCTCTCCTGTATGAATTCTTTTATGTCCTATGAGATGGGACTTCTGGCAAAAGGTTTTGCCACATTCAGCACACTTAAATGGTTTCTCTCCAGTATGCGTTCTCTGATGAATGATGAGTTGTGTTTTCCGAGGGAAAGTCTTCCCACATTCAGCACATTCATAGGGTTTCTCCCCGGTGTGAGAGATTTGGTGCATGAAAAGGTTAGACATCTCACAGAAGGCTTTCCCACATTCACTGCATTCGAAGGGCTTCTCTCTGGTATGAACTCGCTGATGTATAATGAGATGTGACTTTTGGGAGAAGGTTTTGTGACACTCAGAACATTCATAGGGTTTCTCTCCAGTGTGGATCCTCTGATGAACAATGAAAGGTGACTTCTGGGAGAAGGCCCTCCCACACTTAGAACATTCATAGGGTTTCTCCCCAGTATGGATTCTCTGGTGCATGATGAGATGTGATTTCTCATTAAAGGCTTTTCCACAATCTCCACATACATACGGCTTCTCTCTAGTATGAATTCTTTCATGTATAATGAGCTGTGACTTCTTAATAAAGCCCTTCCCACATACACCACAAATATTGAGTTTTCCCCAGCTTGAACTCTCTTAAACTGTATATGGGTTTGCTTATGACTGAGAACTTTTTCACGCTGTCTATGCCCATAGGATTTCATTCCATGGGTTTTCTCAGGCACTGAACAGGAAGCACTATAGCCAGGTGCTCTCCCACATCCAAATTTCTCAATGGGGTTCTTTCTTGCATAGCTCCTACAAGTCAATGAGTCTAAATCAGGTTTCAAGCTCTTTTCACATGAGTGTTTTTCACTTGAGGGATTACAGCCTATGTATCCACTGAATGTTTTTCCACCTGCATTATGTTTGGGTCCTCTCTTCTCAGTCAATGTTTTGTGGCTGGTAACTATGAACTGCCTCAATACTTTGTCTTGGTGTCCTTGATATTTATTTCTGTGACCATCAATATGCCAGACTTTAAAAACAGAATACAATGAATTATCCTTTGGGGCTCTTTGCAGTATCTCTTTTTGAAAAGAAAATTCTCCAGAAATAATCTGCTGAGAAAGTTCAAGATATTTCTTCCTGCCTGAAAGAAGAAAAAATTAACATCAAATGGAGACTAAAAAAAGAACATCTGGCAAAAGATAAAAGGGTTATTAAGAAGGAATCTGATGTAGGATAAATATTATAAAAGAGACCTGATAAATTTTAGGGAACTAAGGAAACCATGGATATCAGGAAAGAAGAAAACACCCTCTTGGTTCATCTGCCCAATTCTCACTTACCTGAGTAGATCCACATTGACAACTCACTCTCGATGACCCATAGGGCCTCTCCATGTTCCAGCTTGAAGATTACATCTGGTTTTATATCTGAACATCCTGTTAAGGAAAATTATAATGACTTTGGCTTTGGCAGCTCAGAAATTCACAAGGAGAAGCAGCAATTTCAGGGACCTCCCAGTAAAGAGGGATCCTTGTCCACAAAAGTAATTCCAGATAAAATAAAAATATAAAATAAAAAACAGGAAATAGAAAACAACCTGTCCATGGAAAATGATGAGATTCATAGTTTTGTCAGCTCTAGAGAATGAGGAGGATTTGATTCATTATTACACCAAGAATTTGTCCTTACCTACAGAAACCAGGTGGCTATAGATCTCCAACATCACATCCCGGTGTAGGGTCTTCTGAACGGGGTCCAGCTGCTGCCACTCTTCCTGGGTGAAGTTCACGGCCACATCTGCAAATGTCACTGGTTCCTATAACAGCACATTCCTCAACAGTCTACTCATTCTGATCATTTTTATCACAACAATACCTGTAGATGACTGCTTTGCACTTTGTACAACGTACTTAGTGAGCACAACGACATAAAACCCCATCATCCACAAGAATAGTTAATGGAACAGATTAGAAAGGTAAAAATAGATGCAAATAAAAGTGGGAAACTTAATAGATAATAAAAGAAGCATTTTAATTTTCCCATTTATTTTATTAGATATTTTTATTTATTTTCTTTTTAAAATTTTTTATTGAGATAACATTGATTCACAACACTGTATGTGATTTCAGAGGTCAAGGTCAACACCTCTTCAGATACATGTTACCACACCACACCCACCACCAAAGCACCCATAATCCTCCACCAGAGTCCCCTGGGCCCCCTCTCACCATTATCCCCAGCTTTCCCTTCCATGTCTAGTAGCCTCAATTCTGTCATCATATTTTTAGGGTTTGTTTTAGTATCTTTGTTCTAAGGGTAACAGTTTGATAAGTGCTGAAAAGTCAGTTATTCAAAACAGGAAAAAAATGTAAGATTGGATTCCCTATCTCACACAATCCACAAAAATTAATTTGAAATATAACAAAAATTTAAACAAAGTAAAAGAGAAGCAGTAAAATAAAGAGGGAAAGACTTTCTTGTTGTTCTTTTAAACAATTTTAGAATGGAGAAGAGTCTGCTAATCAAACATGCTACAAAACCCAGATGTCACGTGGGGAAACATGGATAAATTTTACTACTTTGTATACTGCACAGCTAAATAAATCATCAATGAACTCAAAGGACAAGCAGCTAACTGGGGAAAAGATATATGCACAACACATAAAGTGCACAAAGTTCTATACTTCATCAGTATAGAACCGACTCCTACGGAACAAAAAGAAAAAGGCAATTTAACTTTCAAAAAATAGTCAGAAAACATGACCATCAATTCAGAGAAAAGGAAATGTAAACATGGAAAACAAAGCTCAATTCGTGCACATGAAAAGAAATGCCAGTTAAAGTAAGACACCCTGTTTCCGGTACATATTATCAAGGATTAGACTTTGATAAATGACTGTGAGTTGGTGGAGACGTCAAGAATGGGAATGCGGGGGGCCTCCCTGGTGGCGCAGCGGGTTGAGCGTTGAGCGCTGCACTGTGAAGCATCCGCGGCTCAGCAGCGCCAGCACGCGACGATCCCAGGTCAGGGAGGGGACCCACATGGCGCAACAGACCTCTCCTGACCGCCTGCTGCTCCCCTCAGCAGTGTATTTCAGTTAGTCTGCCTGTTCTGCTCTAGTGAATCCGCTCACCTCCCGCGACTCTGGCCTGTACCCCAGCTCTTGTATGCATTAAATAAATAAATCTTTGAAAAAAATGGGAATGCTCAAACTGTGGGTATACTATGGCTACAATACACTTTGAGGGCAATTAATTTGGTGGCATCCTTTACAATTTTAAATGTATATATCTTCTAACAAGTCTACTTCTAGAAATTATTCTACATAAATACACATGTGCAAAACAGCACATGTGAATATACTGCACTACTGTACTGTTTATAACAGCATTATGTTTCAATCCCTATAAGAGAATATCATATGCAACCATACAAGGCAATAAGAGAGATCTAAAAACATTGAAATAAAATATACTGTTATAAGATATAAGATATACTGTTCAGTGAAGAAGGTATTCATCCATTCAGCAAGTAGTTATTTACCAGGCACTGTTCTAGAAACTGGGGATACAGCAGGAAAGAAACCACGCAAAAGTACCTCCCCTCAAGGATTGTATATCCTAGTGAGAGAAGACAGAGAAGGTTGAAGGAGAAATCACCTCCTAACCACAATATACTTAAAACTTATATCAGTCATATACAAAAAGCTCCCAGAACACAATAATCAAAAGACAGAGAAAGAAAAGGGATTTGCAGAGAAATACAAAATCACATAAAACTATGTGAAAAGACGCTATAAACTTGTTTAATCACTAAAGAAAAGCAAATGAAAATAAAACATAATGTTCAAACAAAAACAGCAAGAATGCAAAATATTGATGCTATCCAGTAGTGAGAAAAATAATGAGAAATGGGTCTGTTCCTCATAAATGACTGGTAGCCACTGATTACATAATTTCAAGACACAATTTGGAAAGTACCCTTTAAATTTTAAACGTGATCGCTCTCTGACCTACCATACTCATGTCTGAGAATTTAATCTATGTAAATATTTGACAAATATACAAAGGAAAATTATTCCCTTATTTATGACTTCCCTGCTTTAGAGTCTTGGCTAAAGCTGTATGAATTCTATTTTTCAGTTTCCTCATCTGAAAAACAAGGATAATAATAGTATCCAGCACAAAGGGTTCCTGGGCAAATTAAATGAGTTAATTCCACTCTAATTTATTTTAATGGTGCCTGGTACAGAGTAAACATTCAATGAACAGTAGCTACGATTGCCTTTATTCTTACTACCATTATATGTAAATGAGAAAAGCTAGAAACAATAAAAAGGTCCATCAGAAAGGGCTGGTGGGGCTAGGGGAAGATGGCAGCATAGAAAGACCTGAACTCACGTCTTCCCATGGACACACCAAAGAAACGCCTGCATATGGAGTAGTTCCCTCCAAAACAGAAACAAGTAATAGCTGAATGACTCTTCATCATCAATAGACAAAAAAAGACACACTGATATGGGTGGGAGAGACAGAGACACTGTCCTATCACACGCCTGGTGTGACAAATCACAGCAAAAATGGACCTTACAAGCCCTGAGCGCCTCCCCAAGGGGCAAGAGGTTTGGGACCCACATTGGAGACCCCAGCCTTTGGGACCTGCACTAGAGAGGTGAGACCTGAAAAAAAACCACATCTGGCATTGAAAACCAATGGTGCATAAGTCGGGGGGGGTGGGAACCAAGGAGCTCTGAGGGATGGAGAAACTCCTTTTGAAGGACAAATGCATGGGAACACTCACCCCAGGACCTAAGCAGAGGTGGCCATTTGAAAATCACATGCATTATGGGTGAATGAGTTTCCTATATTGAGTCTGGAGTGACTGCCGAGGGGGCAGGGGTCAAACGGCCCTCTCTCTGGGAAGAGAGAAAAGCCAAAATAAACAAATGGGACTACATCAAATTAAAAGCTTCTGCACAGCAAAAGAAACCATCATCAAACCCACAGAAATAGAGGAGTTATTTGCAAATCATGTATTTGATAGAGTTAATAACCAAAACATATAAAGAATTCATATATAAATAATACCAAAAATAATAATTCAACATTAAAATGGGCAGAAGATCTGAATGAATAGACATTTTTCCAAAGATGATACACAGGAGAACAACAGGCACATGAAAAAGATGTCCATCATCACCTATTATTAGGGAGGTGCGAATCAAAACCACTGAGATAACCTCTCACACATCTGAGAATGGCCTGTATCAAAAATACCAGAAAGAACAGGTGCTGGCGAGGCCATGGAGAAAAGGGAACCCTCCTACCCTGTTGGTGGCATGTAAGTCGGTATGGCCAGTGTGGAAAGCAGCAGAGATTTCTCAGAAAAGTCAGACGAGAAATGCCATATGATCCAGCTCTTCAAATTCTGGGTATTTATCTAAAGAACACAAAACTACTAATCTGAAAAAATATGTATGCACCCTTATGTTCACTTCAGCACTCTTCACAATAGTCAAGTTCTAGAGACAACCTAAGTTTCCATCCACAGAGGAGTGGATAAAGAAGATGTGGTATGTCTAAGCAGTGGAATATTAATCAGCTAAATAAAAAAAGAAAGATGAAATCTTACCATTTGTCACAGCCTGGATGGACTTAGATGGCATTATGGTAAGTGAAATAAATCAGCTGGAGAAAGACAAGTACCATATGATTTCACTCATTTGTTTCAGAATATAAAGAAACAAAGCAAACAAACCCTTCATGCAGCGAACAGATTGGGAGGCAGTGGGGTGAAGTGGTAGAGGGGTCAAGTGCATGATGGTGGATGGAAACTAGACTTTTGGGGATGACTGTGGTGGACAGATGCCCAATTATGTAGCTGCACACCTAAAACATCATTTTATAAGCCAATGGCACCTCAATAAAAATTTATTTTAAAAAAGGACCTGGTATCCTACAAACATTTAAAGGATAACATGAGCAATTTTATGTCAAGAAATTTGACAGTGAAAATCAGGTTAGCAAACTATCACCCACAGGCTAAATCACAGGCCCACCAGCTAAGGATGGTTTCTGCATTTTTAATGGCTGGAAAAAAGCCCAAAGAAGAATACTTATGATACATGAAAATTACATGAAATCAACTTTCAGTGCCCCTAAGTAAGGTTACTGGATCACCTGCATGCTCATTTACTTACCTATTGTCTAGAGCTGCTTTCGACCTAGAACAAGAGTTGAGTAGCTGCCACAGAGACAATATGACCGGCAAATCCTAAAATATTTCTACCTGGCCCTCTACAAAAAATGTTTGCTGACCCATGGCCGGACAAATCACTTGGAAATCACAATTTATTAGACCTGACATGGAAAGAAACAGAAAATCTGAGCAGTACTATAACTTCTGAATAATTGAATTCACAATTCAAATCCTATCCACAAGGAAAACTCCACATCCTAAGGACTTCAGTGGGAATTTTGTCCAAATATTTTCTTTCTTAAATTGTTTACACTTTCCCAATATCCTTTTATATATTTATTTATTTTATGTAGAAGAACTGGGGTGTAGGCCAGGGTTTTGGGGGGGAGGGGAGTGCAAGAGGATTCATTAGGCAGAGTAGGGAGAAGAACAGGTGTATCCACTAAAATACACTGCTGAGGGGAGCAGCGGGTGAGACAGAAGAGGTCTGCCGTGCCTTGTGGGTCCCCTCCCTGACTGGGGCTTGAACTCAGGCCTTAGAGGTGATAGTACTGAGACTTAACCTCTAGGTCACCAGAGAGGCTCCTTCTTCCAAATAGTTAAGAAGGAAACTATACCAACTTTACTCAAACTCTTCCAGATAATACTATCCAATTTGTTTAATAAGGCCAACATAGCTGTGAGGCCAAAATGTGACAAGAACACATTCTGAATAAAGAAATATAAGAAAACTGCAGGCCAATATGTCCCACAAACATAGTTGTAAAAATCATAAACCAAATATTAATAAGGATGATGATGATGGAGAAAAGAGGAAGAGATAGGAGCGGATAGGGGTAAATGATAAAGTAAGATTTGCCACGAGTTGATGACATTTGAAGCTGGGTGATAAGTTTGAAGCGTTGACTAAAATATGTTTTTGTGTATGTTTGAAATTGAAATTTCTCAATAAAATATATAAACACTACATTTATTAGATATGTTTTATCAATAGGTAAAAAAGAAAGTTGCAGAACAGAATACATTTTTATTTGTAGAATGAAAATAAGATCACTCACATGCATTTATATATATATTTATGCCCACAGAAGAGTCGGGAAGAATCAACCATATAGCACTGATTATGTCAGGGGAGAAAGCAGAAGTTAGATTACAGAGATAGTTCACCTACTAATTCTTACATTGCTATATTATTTACATTCTTTGTCCTATGTAGAGATTACCCTTTCAAGAAGGAAAAAAAAGGGAAAAGCAGAAAAGGAACTGGCATTGAGTTGGGGCATAAAACCACAAATCCTGAGATGATGGTAACATGGAAAGTCCAAAACTCTCCTAGGAATTTGTAACTAAAAACAGCCTCTTTGAAGCAACTATTGATGACATCACACTAGGCTGAAAACAGTGGTCTTTAGAAAAGCTCAACAATAAAATTTCTTAGGGTAAACGCCTAGAAATCTTAACTTTCTGAGAAGTTGGACTGATGAACTAGTTTCTCTCAATGTAGAAAACAAATCATCCAGTCAGTCAGATGTTCTTTTTTTGCTTCCAGGAAACTCACAGACATGTTTGGTTCAGTTTAAATTAGATAAGGCAGGATGATCTGTGGATCTTCACAGGAACTTTACCTTCACCTTGATCTTTTATACTCTAAATCTCTCTAATTGTTAGTTTCAATTAATTGTTTTTTTCCCATTTTGTTGTGAGAAAACCAAGTAGGAAACAACTTACGTGAAACTCAATAATGTTCTGTTTTTCTTGGGAAGCAAATTGGGGGTGGGGTTGGTGGGATTGGATGTGTTGTTAATTCACTGTAAATTGTTTCTTACCCAACCCAGTAATTCCATTTCTAGCACTTTGTCTTAAGGCAAATCATGGATGCTGTGAAGATTTAACTGCAGGAAACTTCATCACAGCTTTGTCTCTAACACTATAATATTGGAGGGCCTCCCTAGCGGCGCAGGGGTTAAAAGCACTATCAAGCTCTTGCCAGCGCCAGCCAGAGACTAATGTTCTACATGAGTTCAATCCCAGCCAACAAGCTGACTCACATGGCACAGCAGACCTCTCCTGACTCACCCGCTGTTCGCCTTAGCAGTATATTTCTGCTCCCTACTCTTCCTCTGGTGAATCCTCTCACCACCAGCCACCCACTCACATGCCTCTGGCCTACACCCCGGTTCTTGTATGCACAGATAAATAAAAATAAAATCTTTTGTAAAACCACCACTATAATATTGGAAATAACTTCAATGCCCAATCACTAAGGACTGAAAAATAAGCTAAGTAGACTCCAAAGTATGGAAAAGCAGGTGACCGTGAAAAGCAGCACATGAAGAGGTTCAAGAGACGCAGAAACTAAATGTAAAGTAAAGACCCTCTTGTCTGGATCTTAATTTGAACACACAAAAAAGAGCTTTAGGATAATAAGTATTCTGAGCCCTGACTAGATATTTGATATTAAGGAATTTAACCACTGATTACTTGAAGATAACTTTTTTTTAAAGATTTATTTATTTATGCATACAAGAGCTGGGGTACAGGCCAGAGGTGTGGGTGGTGAGAGGATTCACCAGAGACAGAGCAGGGAGCAGAACAGGCAGATCAACAGAAGTACACTGCTGAGGGGAGCAGTGGGCGAGGCAGGAGAGGTCTGCTACACCATGTGGGTCCCCTCCCTGGCCGGCAGCAGGGATCGAACTCGTGCTGCAGTGGCTGTGGTTTGCTTCATAGTGCATTGCTTAACCCACTGCGCCACCAGGGAGGCCCGAAGATAACTTTTTTTACATTAATAACTATCAACCTTTAAGTCCTTATCTTTTACAGCTATATAATCAAGTATTTGTGGGATGAAATGTATGTCTGGAATATATGGTCTATATATGTTAAAGTTCACTGAACAGCACTTAATATTTGTGTATTTTGTTATAGCTAAATTTAAAAAGAAAGAAAAACCCAACTGAGAAAGGAGAAGTGAATGGCTGGTCTAGATTACTGGTTGGTAAACTTTCTTCTGTAAAGGGCCAGAAAGTATTTATTACAGACTTGTGAAACCTATGGTTTCTTTCGCAACTACTTAGCTTGCCATTGCATGTTAAAAGCAACCATAGGCCATATATAAATCAATTATGGTCATTGTTTGTGTTCCAAATAAAATCTCATTTCTGGGAACTATAACTTGAGTTTTATATTATTTTCACATATCACAAAATACTAATCTTCTTTTGATTCCCTCTCCCCCTTTATTAAAAAAGGTGAAAAACATCCTTAGCTTATGGCTATATAAAAGCAGCAGCTGGCCAGATTTATTCCACTGCTTATAGTTTTCCATTCCCTGGCCTACATGAAACAAGACTGACCATAATTGATGACTGATGGAACTAGGTGAGGGGCATAATGGGGATTCATTATACAATTCCCTGTTTTTGTGAACAGATCAAAATTTCCATAGAAATAAACTAAATAGTACCATGGAAGTAAGGTTAATGACATGAAATGATAGCTGTAAAATGAAGGTCATGCTCCCAATTTTTTAATGACACTCTGTCCCCTAAGATATTACATAGCTTGTGACCCTCCAACGCTTTGCTCTACATGACAAACCTTATTCCTTGGTATTTAATTTTTTTTCATTAGATTTTCTTGGGTAATACATGAATGGCATTGACCCTGAGTTCCTGAGACACCATGAAATAGATGCAAAATCTGCATAACAAAGCCATGCTGAATAGATAATAATCGAATGTTAAATCACTTAATTATCACTTTAACCCTCACAGGATAGGCTCTGCAATTATCCTCATTTCACAGTAAGGAAATTGAGGCCTAGAAGAGGTTAAGTGACTTGTCTAAGATTAAACTACCAATGATTGGAGGATGATGAGCTGTAGGAAGACAGGAAGCAGAAAAGTCATCCTTAAATGGAGGTACCACGATCTTCATAGATAGAATTCACTGCCTGCTTCTGGATGCTCCCCCCCACCCAAATTAATTCTCCTAAATTACAGAGAATTTTTGGGTTTTTTAACTCAAGAATAACAAAATGTTAAATTTACATTGTGCTTTACAGTTCAAACTTAACTTAGTTTTAGTAGTCAAAGCCACAATAAGGAAAAGAAGCTAAAAATTAGGAGATATTTGTAAAGTAACTATCACCGATAAAGGAGTGATGGCAGAATATATTTCTTTTTAAAAAACTATTTATATAAATCAATAACAAAAAGAAAGAAAGCCCAATAGAAAAATGAGCACACAATGTGACCAGACATCTCACAAAGAGGATCTCCAAGGGACCCATACATGTATGAAAAGGTACTCATGAGGGAATTAACAAATTAAAACTTGAATGTGGGCCTCCCGGTGGCGTAGTGGGTTAAGCAACACACTATGAAGCAAACCGCAGCCACTGCTGCACGAGTTCGATCCCTGCTGCCGGCCAGGGGGTGACCCACATGGCACAGCAGACCTCTCCTGCTGCTCCCTCAGCAGTGTGTTTCAGTGGATCTGCCTGTTCTATTCCCCACTGTCTCTTGTGAATCCTCTCACCACCCCTTCCCCCCCACACCCCTGTCCTGTACCCCAGCTCTTGTATGCATGAATAAATAAATCTTTAAAAATAAATAAATAAAACCTCAATGTTTGACTCTTCCATTGTAATGTTGACCTCAAGGGCAGGGATTTTTGTTTATTTACAGGAGGTATTATTGATCTCAAAGAGCCATCATCATGGAGCCCACAGAATCCCAATACTGACAAGTTCCCATTCCTGTCTCCAGGGTCCCAGGTCCCTCACCCTAAAGACTCCCTCTTTCCCCCCATTCCTCCATCACTCACCCCAAAGACCCCCATCATTCACCCAACGGACCCTCCATCATTCACTCCAGATGTCCTTCACTCACTCCCCTGAAGCCCTGTCATTCACCCTACTGACACCATTACTCACTGCAGATCACCCCCATCACTCACCCCACTCACTCCCAAAACTCACCACTATAAACTTCCAGTCACATATCCCACACACCGATATCCCTGATTCTAGACTTCCCTTTCACTGTTCTACACATCATTCAGTCCATAAGCGAACTCAGTAGTCCTTCCACATGTCCCCATCACTGACCGCACCGACCAGCATCACTCAGCAGGGCCCCCCTCACCCTGGTTCTGTTCTCAGGACCCAAAAGCTCCTCCTCAAGCCGGGCTTGGCTCCCCGCTTGCACAAGTGGGCTCAACATGCCCCGAATTTCCCTTTCCCTTCCAGCCCTTCTTGATGGGCCTGGGTGACGCATCAGCTTATCTTTCGCACGCTCAGAAACAGCAGCCAAACCGAGATCTACCAGTAACAAAAATGGCATCACCGGGTCTGCGCCAGGAGCTCTGTCGCCGGCCGGAAAATGGCTGGCGCTTCACAGTTCTCTGAAGCTCGCATTCCAGCCAGAAGATATAAACGTTTAGCCCAGGCAGTACCCGCGATATTTTTGAAGACGGGTATTCGGAATTGGGGCTCAGAAAGCAGTTCGAGGGCCGGAAGTGCCGCGACCATCCGGAGCCGGTGAATGGGCGTTCCCAGGCATCAGCAGAGGCACGGCCTGAGCAAAGGCGTGGCAACACGGCCGAGCCGGGTATTCTAAGGGAAAGAGGACAATGGCAAGGCCATTGTTAGAGGCTTCGCCTGGAAGAGTGCTCTGAGGAAGCCTCACTTCTACAGTTTCTGGAGAAAGTGACAAATGAACTTAATACGTTCTGTTAGGGGGCTCAAAAACACACTCCACAGGCCTCTAGGTGGTTGGCATTGCCCTCCCGCCCAAGTATTGTTTAAGGGAGTAAGGCCCGCCCCCATCTGTCATTCACAGTCCTGGCTATTCTACCCTCCAGGTCTTCCATTGGCCCCTTCCAACACGGAAGGACCTGCCTTCGCCTGTCACTCACAACCTGGACTTTTGCTTGCATCTCTTGAAGTGTGCTGATAAGGCCTTGCACAGCCCATATCAAAACTAAAAGAGTTAATATAGTCAGAGGCTCAAGGTAAAATCTAGAGGCATTGATTTTAGAAGATTGAATAAAGGGCAGCGTTGAGGACATCCGGAAATGAAATTGAATAGTGAATAAAGGATCAGTTTCTAGATCTACAAAATAGAGGAACTCTGATGGTACAAGAGTTAAGAAAGTGCTAGGATTCAGGATCTCTCTGGGGAGCATGGATGGAGAAAATTGAATCAACTCCCACCCCCCAACCCTGCCCAACTTCAAGGTCAAACCAGAAAGACATTGATGGTGGAATAATGGCCAGGTTCCTAAGTCATTCTAGAGTGTTTTAAAGGTAGAAGCTTAGATCCACATCTAAAATAGACCAGAGAAGCAGTAATATTATGTGATTAACAAAGTCCCACAATTCACAATCTGTACCAAAGGGACAAGGATGATGGAATTGTTAACCTGACTTCAAGATCAGACCAAATGGGCATTCATGACAGAAGTGTTAACTCAGGGCTGGGGTTGATCCTCATCAAAGAACACTAATGGTGGAATAGTTAATACAGCTTCGATTTTTCCGCACACACCTAAGGAGCATAGATGGAGAGGATTTCACAGAGACCTGCAGTCAATGTACTGATCTGTTGGGCAACAATGGAAAAGAGTTAACAGACACAAGATAAGATTCCACAAAAATTGATCTGATAGTGGAAAAGTGAACAGACCTTCAAGTGTAATATACAAAAGAATTGCTTTCATTTTTAAAATCAGGTTTATTGAAGTGACATTGGTTTACAGCACTATATATGTTTTAGGGGCTTAGGTTCACACCTCTACAGATGTTGTTATCATGCCACACCCAACACCAAAGTCTCAATAATCCTCCACCACAGTCCATTAGGCAGGCCCACTGCCCACTTTGTGCCTGCCCTCCTCTTCTGGCAGCCTCAGTTCTGCAGTCATATTTCAAGGGATTTGTTGTTGTTTTGTCTGTAATCTGAGATTTGCCTTTCTCCTGACTTAATCACTTAGCATCATCCCCTCCAGTTCTACCCACGTTGCTACAAATGGCGAAATTTCTTCTATTTTTTATAGTTGACCAGTAGTCCAGTGTGTGCACCGCCATTCATCCACAAGTGGGATCACCCACTTGATCTACTCATTGGGCACTTATGTTGTTTCCATATGTTGGCTACTATAAATATTGCTACAATGAACCCAAGAGAGCATATATCCCTTCAAATTAGGGTTCTTGTATTTTCAACTAGATAACTGGGAAAATGATTGCTGCATCATATGGTAGACTTCTTAAATTTTGAGAAATACCCATACTGTTTTCCATAAGGGTTGGACCAGTCTGCATTCCTATCAACAGTGTAAGAAGGTTCCTTTTTCTCCACACCCTCACCAGTAATTATTGTTTCTGTGTTTTTTGATATGGGCCATTCTCACAAGGGACTGCTAACTTTCTATCCCCCCAAATGTTATATTCTTTATCTACATAAGCACCCATTGATGGTGGGATAGATAATACATGCCTGAGTTCAAGGTAAAAGTCAAAGATTGATTTAAGTTGGAAAAGTTAGCAGAGGCCCAAGTTGGAGGACATAGATAAGTAATTCTGATAATGCTGGGATTTGAGATCACACCCGGGGGCATGGATGAGTTACTGAGGACGTGGTTTGCGTGTTGACGGGACAGGCATCAATGGTGGAAGATTTCAGAGATGACTGTTTAGTTTCCTATTGCTGCTCTGTCGAATAGCCACAAGTTTACTGACTTAAAACAACACAATTTTATTACTTTACAGTCCTGGAGGTCAGAAATCTGAAATGGGTTTCCCTGTACTGAAATCAAGGTGTCAGCAGGACCATACTCCCTTGGGAGACTCCAAAAAGAATCCATTTTCTAGTTTTTTTCCAGTTTCTAAAGGCCATCTATATTCCTTGGCTCATGACACCTTCCTGGTATTTAATGCCACATCCCCAGAGGTGTTTGCTGCGGGTTGTTTCATTCAAAGCTAAGAGTTGACGTTGCACTTGTGACCTCAATAGGTCCTGCTGGGTTTTCCCAAAATATAACAACAACAGGTACTTAAAGGTAATACTTGTGGTTATTAGGGTTTCGAGATTGGCTGGGGATGCTGCAGTCAACACCTTTGGTCAAGAAGGAGAGAGACACAGAAGAACGAGAGAGTAGGGGAGAGATCTGAGGAAAGGAGAGCGAGAAGAGATGGAGATGAAGAGAAAGAGTTAGAAAGGAATAAGCAGACAAAAGGTGGAGACAGAAATGGTGACTTGGTGAGGCAGGGATGGAGAACCTCCTGCCCGAGAAATACCCACCCAACTCACAAAACTGGAAGGAAATCAACGAGAATCTAATTCAGGGATCTGGCTACCCCGACTCTATCTGGAGAAGCCCTTGCCCACTAAGTCACCCTGCACCAGGATAAACTTACATGGTTAGCAAAATTCATGGAGAACATCGCTAAGGGAAAAGGTCAGGAGCAGCGGGTTAATACCTGCCTCCCGCTAGATGGACCTGAGGAGGGACTTGGGAAGAACTAAGAGAAGCAGACAAGTCGCCTCTGTCTGGGAGCTGTCAGGGCATCTTCAGGGCAGGGATGACGGTCCCACGTCTGACACCTTTGGAACTTGGGTGCCAAAAGTGTCTATTCCATGCGCTGTGCCCCAACTTATAGTTTTATGGAACCTCTACTTCCATTTAGCCAGGAACCACAATAGAGCAGTTGCACCAGTGAATTCAAATACCCGAGGGGAGCACTGAGCGTCTCTTAGGCAGGTGGCCTAAGGTACTCTAATTTGCAGTGCTGTGGACTGAATGAAATTAGGGTGCAGTGGCCAATGGGGCCATGGGAAATTCTGGGTCAAAAGAAGAACACTTGGTTAATTACTCAGGGTTTGATGACAGTGGCATCTAGACTGCGACCTAGAGGCGGTGTGGGTGTCCATATTTTGGAGGCTGGATGTGGGCACTGCCCTTGGAGATCCGGCTGACTTGGGCTGCTATTTTAGGGACCCGGGTTACACAGCCCCAGTAGCACATCAGTTCCAGGAGGTTCAGGCCACGGAATTGAACCACCACCTGAACACTGAGCTCCCAGGTGTTCGGGAAACTGCTTCTACAGGGAAAGGCAGGGCAAGGTCACCACAAGTAAACAGTGTTTCCACCTGGATGCTCTTGAATCGGAGCCTCCACTCGGCTTACCTGGGTCATCCTTCAGAGGCTTAGCTCAGACACTCATGATTTCCACCCCATTTGCCAGTTTGTGAACCAGTCTGGTTCCCCCAGAAACACCTCTCAAAATGGAGACTATTATTTCACAACATGAATGTATCCTGGCTTCATCAGCCAATTCGTCCAGAAACAAACCTGTACTCCAACAATGTCAAGTTTACAGTGTGGGAAAGTGCAAGCCAGGAAGACTATGGCACATCTCACAAAACAAAGGAAAAAATAAAGCTAAAGGACTTGACAAAAGGATGAAATTTATTGAACCCTGCCACATCTGTCTACAACACATTTGTCTGCATCAGCAAATTTCTGGCAAGGGGCATACCTGTGTATATGTCTACTTCTAATATAGAATTTCTCAACCTCAAATCATGAATATCTTGAGCCAGATAATTCTTTGGTGTAGGGGATAGTCTTGTGCAATTCAGAATGTTTGTTATCAGGGGCCTCCCTGGTGGCACAACGGGTCAAGCAAAGCACTCTGAAGCAGACTGCAGCCACTAAAGATGAGTTCAATCCCTGCTGCCGGCCGGGGAGGGGACCCACATAGCACAGCAGACCTCTCCTGCCTCGCCCGCTGCTCCCCTCAGCAGTGTACTTCAGTGGATCTGCCTGTTCTGTTCCCCACTCTGTCTCTGGTGGATCCTCTCACCGCCCCCCAACCCTACCACACACACACACATACCTCTGACCTGTACCCCAGTGCTTGTATGCATAAATAAATAAATCTTTTTAAAAAACACAACAGAATGTTTATTATCATCCCTGGCCTCTACCCATTCAGTGCCACTAGCCCCCTATATTAGAATGCTTTATACTAAGAAACATATGTGTGTCTGGCCCTAGTTCCTGACACGGAACTCCTAAAACCCTTGTATTAAATGATAAGAACACCAGGAGCAACTTCGATTCTAATAGTTGGTCTTTGCCCTAGTTCCTGACACAAGACTGCTATAACCCTTGTCATTTCTTGGGCGTCAGGAATTTCTTTTGTTCTCATGAGGCAACTCTGGGTGGGCTTCTGGATGGATACTGGATGAGAGCTGCTCAGCAGAAAGAACAAACCATAACGAGAAGCCAGAGTAGCCTATCCCTCATTCTCTTGAAAAGATCATACCCACATGATGAAGCCTCCATAAAACCCCCAAAATATGGGGTTTCGAGAGATTCTGGGTTGGTGAACACGTGGAGGCTTTGGGGAGGGGGACACCCTTGAGAGGGCACGGACACGCCATATACCTTGCCCTACAAATATCTTCCATCTGGATGTTCATCTGTGTCCTTTATCAATCCTTTTATAGTAAATGAGCTTTGTGAGCTGCTCTAGCAAACTAATTGAACACAATGAAGAGTTGGTTGATCTACTGCTGCTTGGTCAGCCAGCTGAGAACTTGGGCTCACATGGGCATCTGCAATCTGTGCTATGGGAAGAGTCTTGCCCTTACCTGCCAGGTCTAATGCTAGAGATGGTGCCAGAATTGAGTTAAAGTGCAGGACACCCGAGTGGTGTCTCAGGAACTTGCTTGGTATGAAGGGAAAATCTCTGCATTTTTGGTGACCAGAAGCATCGAAGTGAAGTGCTCGGTGGGAAAGTAAAGGGGGAAAACACAACAGGGAAGACCTAGGTTTCCCCCTACACAGGAAAAAAAAGCAACTAGGTTTTTCCATTTTACACCCTCCCATCACAGATATGGGATTTTGCTCCCTTGAGGAGCAAAATCAGCCGTTCTTAAGAATCAGTGTTCTGATGGTATATTGCTATGAATGTGATAGTTAAGCAGTCAGCAAACTATTTTATGGAATGGCTTCGGTTTTCACTTTTCTATACTCTATCTTAGGGAGATGTATTAAATGAAGGGCACCTTAAATGACAAATCTGTGGCTAATGGCAAGCTCATTGTAAAAACGAAAACAATATTTTTTATCAGAGATGACATGATCATGTACCTCGGAATTCCAAGGCAGGCAGAAAGAGGACAAGGGACTGAGGTGATGGTGCACTGGTGAAATGGTGGTGGGAAACCCATGGGGACCACAGTTGATGTCAAATATATATATATAGAAAGAAAAAAGAAAAAGAAATCCAAGGCAGCTCACTGCCCACCTGGGTACACAGGTGTCTCCTTTTTAATTTTTTCCAAGATTTATTTATTTACGCATATAAGCACTGGGGTACAGGCCAGAGGTGGGGTGGTGAGAGGATTCACCAGAGACAGAGTGGGGAACAGAACAGGCAGATGGACTGAAATACACTGCTGAGGGGAGCAGCAGGTGAGGCAGGAGAGGTCTGCTGCACCATGTGGGCTTCCTCCCTGGCCAGGGATCGAACTTGCTCTGCTGTGCTGCAGCTGCTTCATAGTGCAGCACTCAACCCTCTGCGCCACCAGGGAGGCCCATCAAAGGCTTTTCTTTTGCAAAGCAACAACGACAGCTCTCTACCCACCTGTGACTATGCAGGCGTCTCTTTCTCTCCTTTTTTAAACCTTTCCTTAAGAAATTTGCCGAATGCTGATGAGCAAGAACATATGTTGAATTTTTTCTCAGAGGGACCCAAGAAACACCTGCCCCACACACAAATTAAAAGAAATACAACAAGATTTATTTTTACAAAGCTACTAATAAATAGATTTAGTAAGGTTAGGTCAACACAAAAACTAACTGTATTCCTATATACTGGCAGTAAACAATCATATATTGAAATTTAAAAATTAATACTATTTATAACATTATTAGTATTGAGGGGATAAGAAACAGTCTGTAGATTGGCTTCCACACAGGAAAGTACTCTGCCCTATGCAATGTTGTTATTTAATTCGTTAGTTCTGAGCCATTTAGCCTGCTAAGTTTTGAAAGATGTATTAGACCATTTTGGGCTTTATATGTAAAATTATAACTTTCTTTTTAAAAAAAGATTTCTATTTTATTTATGCATACAAGAGCTTGGGTGTAGGCCAGAGGGCGGGGGTGAGAGGATTCACCAGAGACAGAGTGGGGAGCAGAACAGGCAGATCGACTGAAATCCACTGCTGAGGGGAGCGGTGAGCAAGACAGGAGAGGTCTGCTGCACCATGTGGGTCCCCTCCCTGGCCGGGGATCGAACTCGTGCTGCAGTGGCTGCCTATAACTAACTTCATAGTGCTGCGACTTAACGCCTTGCTGGTTAAGGCACATCACCATGAGGCTGTCCACAGCCACTGCAGCATGAGTTGGATCTCCAGCCACGGAGGGGACCCACATGGCGCAGTAGACCTCTCCTGTCTCGCCCACTGCTCCCCTCAGCAGTGGATTTCAGTCGATTTGCCTGTTCTGTTCCCCACTCTGTCTCTGGTGAATCCTCTTACCACCCCCCCACTCCTCTGGCCTGTGTCCCAGTTTTTGTATGCATAAGTAAATAAATCTTAATATATATATATATAGTCAAAATAGTAAATACTTAAGGGCTCATTTGACAAAGTATGTGAAAGACTTGCACACTGAAAAATTACAAAATATAGCTGAAAAAGACTAAATAAGTTCTCAATACACAGAAAGGTACACCTGGCTCATGGATTGGGAAAGTTGATATTGTTAAACATCAATCCTCCCCAAATTTATCTATAGATGTGATGTAGTCTCAATAAGAACCCCAGTAAGATTTCTGACAGAAACTGATGAGTTTATTCTAAATTCCATATAAAAATGTAAATGATCTAGAATAACCAAAGTAACTCTTTTGTTTTTTTAATTGTTGCAGTTATTTAACTATTAGTTTTTAAGATATGAAAACTATAAAACAATATTAATACAAGCACCTGAGGACTGTTCAACTGGGAGCAGCAATTTTATAAAAATAATTTGTAAAAAGACCAAGTTTAAATTAGAATTTTGCCTTATGACACAAAAGGAATAGCAGAGATGAAATTACTCTTTAAATAGCTGCATTATTCAGTGAAATAAGTCACAAGGTGAGAGAAAAGTATTGAATGGTTTCACTTATAGAAGGAACATAAGGAAACCATACAAGGGATCAGAAAAAAAAGACAAAACTAGCAGGCCAACTATAAATCGGAGACATTTGGCAGGGAAGGGGTATGGAAAAGAGATCAAAACAGGGGAGGGGGGCCTCCCTGGTGGCGCAGTGGGTTAAGCAACGCACTATGAAGCAAACTGTAGCCACTGCAGCACGAGTTCAATCCCTGCCTCCGGCCAGGGAGGGGACCCACATGGTGAGGCAGACCTCTCCTGCCTTGCCCACTGCTGCCCTCAGCAGTGTGTTTCAGTTAATCTGCCTCTTCTGCTCCCTGCTGTGTCTCTGGTGAATCCTCTCACCACCCTGGACTCTGGCCTGTACCCCAGCTCTTGTATGTATAAATAAAAATAAATCTTTAAAAAAAAACAGGGGAGGGAAGAGCACAGGAGTCTGTGGTGAGGGTGCACAGGTGTCTTGGTGTTGGGAATTTGAAAAAACAACAACGTAAATATGTATACATATGATATAATAATAATAAATAGTTGTATTCTTGTATAAAATACATTTGGTTTTCTAAAAGAGAAAATGTATATTTTATGGGTATTTACAACACATGGCTAATACTTTTGTCACAGATTCTCAATTTATAAACATTGCACCAACATTATATAAATAACAATAAACATACAGCACCTCTTGAAAGTTGTAAATTTAGGGCCTCCATAGTGGCTCAAGGCGTTAAGTCGCAGCACTATGAAGTTAGTTATAGGCAGCCACTGCAGCACGAGTTCGATCCCCGGCCAGGGAGGGGACCCACATGGTGCAGCAGACCTCTCCTGTCTTGCTCACCGCTCCCCTCAGCAGTGGATTTCAGTCGATCTGCCTGTTCTGCTCCCCACTCTGTCTCTGGTGAATCCTCTCACCCCCGCCCTCTGGCCTACACCCAAGCTCTTGTATGCATAAATAAAATAGAAATCTTTTTTTAAAAAGAAAGTTATAATTTTACATATAAAGCCCAAAATGGTCTAATACATCTTTCAAAACTTAGCAGGCTAAATGGCTCAGAACTAACGAATTAAATAACAACATTGCATAGGGCAGAGTACTTTCCTGTGTGGAAACCAATCTACAGACTGTTTCTTATCCCCTCAATGCTAAGCTGAGAGTTATTAGTGATACACATGTTTTTTTACAGAATAAAATATCTAACTGCTTACACAGTTCATCATTACATCTGTGGCACTGCAAGGCACCCTATTAAATTCCAAAAGGAACAGATTTGTTTGAATACACACAGATATATAGAATAACATACAAATATGATATAATTTCACATGAGGAATTAAACCACAAACAATAAATTATATATTTTTAATATGTGAGCATAAGTGTATTTATATAGATGTGAGTAATGAGTCTAGTTAAATGTCTAATCATAGCGAACATATGTAAAGTTTTAAAAGCGTAGAGCTATTGTCCAAAAGATGTATTCAAACTCCATCCAAATACCTCCCATATAGTATATCTCCTGCATATAAACAACCCTTTCTATCCTATAATTGTGCAAAATGTATCAAAAACTGGTAAGAACACTTTATGAAAGTTTATAAGCTTGCTTTTTTCTTTCAAATATGAACAACAAACCGTACAAAGAAATAATAATAGAAGGAAAACAATATATGTGGCTATTTGTTTTCTAGAAACTGGTAGAGCAAAAATAATATGGCAGTAACATCAAATGTCTGAGAAAGAGATAAGTACTGTGCTTCTTTAATTTCTTTTCTAAGGAAAATTTGTCATGGATTCCATTAGAAAACTAATGTCACTGGTACTTTCCCCCTTGGAATTTAACTATTTTGGTTCTATGTATAAATATTGACCAAAATTGAAGGTGTTTCTCTGTTTCCTACATGAAATACATTTGTAAATTAAAATAATAAAGACTTTAGTTAATGTTATGTTTATTATTTGAATATCTAATACTAATGCATTAAATGGTTTTTAAAGACATAAACTGGATTGTAATGTAGTTCTGCGATTCTGGATGTATTTTTAGAGGGCCTGGCTACTCAAAAAAACTGCTAAGACAATAAAATACCTTTTAAGTTAAAAGTTATCCCTCTCACTGAGAATTATGTCCAAGCCAAACTTACATCTTTTTTTTTAAGTGCATTTTCCTTTAAGTTTTTCAATGTAGTGCCGTCACTTCAGGGCTGGCCCAGCTGCAGCCGGTCACTCTAACAGTAGCAAAGCCTTCCCATCAACTTCCTTCACATTTCCTCTGCGCTTGGCATTTAACTTCATGGTCACTACTCTTGGTAGATGATGCAGTCCCCACTCGTGCTGAACTCCAGGTGCCTGGCATGCTGCGGGGAAAATTCTCGGAGACTACAGTAGGAGTGCTCATAGGATTGCTACAGAAAAGATTCAAAGAACTTGCTGGATTCCCTCCAAAGGAAAGGGTTCTTCTTTAGCAGTTTAGCACTGTTGTTTGGGGGTAGGAGCTTAGGAGCAAGGGGAACAACGTAAGGTGGCAGTTGTGCAGAAGGTCATTTGATACTTTTATTACTTTTTAAAAGATTTTATTTATTTATGCACGCAAGAGCTGGGGTACAGGCCAGAGTTGTGGGAGATGAGAGGATTCACCAGAGACAGAGTGCGGAGAAGAACAAGCAGACTGCCTGAAATACACTGCTGAGGGGAGCAGCAGGTGAGGCAGGAGAGGTCTGCTGCGCCATGTGGGTCCCCTCCCTGGTTGGGGATCAAACTTGCGCTCCTGTGCCTGGACATCACTATTTTAGACATCCGGAAGAGACATTCTTATCATATGAGGATGCTTCACAGTGCAGTGCTCAACCCGCTGCGTCACCAGGGAGGCCCACCTGATGCTTTTATTTTTTATGTTTCCTTTCACTGATTTATGCTTATCATTTTCTGGAGGGCTATGGGTATTGCCTCTATAAGAGCTAAAAGGCTGGCTACTCAAAGGTTATCACCCTGGATGTCGTGGCACAGGTCTCAAGGAAGCAAAACGCAAATGATTCACTGTTCACTGGAGGGGGTTGGATGGTTTCCCCATCACAGGTGGCAGTTAACACTTCTCCTCCACAATGACCTGGGTTCCTCAAGGAATCCAGTCTTGCTTTGAAAGGCACAATCCACACAGACCTGCATGGTCCACTGAAGAACCACAAAAACAGGGCCCTGGCTCACACGGTCAGGCAGCTGCTGGATTTTCTTCTGATCCAAGCAAGGGTCACAGTTCCAGCTTTGTTATATGGACGCAGGCTGTGGACATCACTATTTAGACATATTTAGACATGGAAAACCATGTTCCCAGGCCGGCACACTTCTAGAGAAGCTGCAGATGTGGGACCAAAAGCAGAAAAAGGTTTTTCCTTTCTTCCTGAGGGTGTGCCTTTTTTTCTTGGTGTGGGATTTTCAACAGAAATCCTCTTCTTGGGGACTGATGATTCAGCCAACCTGATTTCTTGATCAGCCGTGTTAATACTACAGCAGTTTTCTGTGAAGTGTGTAGTGAGTGCAGAGTTGTTTTAAAAGATGAAGACTGTGCTTTGGCTATATTCTTGGTAGTGGAAACATTAGTTGCTGGTGGTTGTAATACACCTGTCAGGTGACATCATCCAACTGGAAAAATACCTCTGCCATCATATTTGCACCAGTAATCAAAAGCTCCCTCCAGCCATCCCATGTGGTATTAACTTCATCTCCTTTAACATCTCTAAGAGTGGCAAGGCAGATCAGATACAGGTTCTTTCTATCTATTGCTTCCAGTTTCACTCCCACTTTAAAATTATTTAGAGGTGACTTTGCTGGTTTTTTAAAGAATGGCAGAGGAGGGGACTCCCTGGTGGTGCAAGGAGTTAAGCACTGCACTATGAAGCTGCCGCAGCCGCTGCCGCAGCCACTACAGCACAAGTTCGATCCCCGGCCAGGGAGATGGCCCACATGGCACAGCAGACCTCTCCTGCCTCACCCGCTGCTCCCCTCAGCAGTGTATTTCAATCAATCTGCCTTTTCTGTAGCCCACTCTGTCTCTGGTGAATCCTCTCATCCACCGCCCCCCGCAACTCTGGCTTATATGCATAGATAGATAGATAGATAGATAGATAGATAGATAGATAGATAGATAGATAGATGCATGAATAAGTAAATAAATCTTACCCAAAAAAAGAATGGCACAGGTACCATGTCAGATCCATTTAGAGCTCAAGGAAGCAACGCTGGCCAAGATGACGCATTCATGTGGTAACCCAGTGGAGGCCGAGGTAAGTCCCTCTCCTTTTCTTATGTCCTGTTGGACTGTATATCAGGAGAGTCGACAGGTCTCCAAACACCACTTCTAATGCCACTACCGTCCAATTTAAACAAAGCCATAAAATTAAGTATCCAATTTAATGCCCAAAATCATTCACTAATAGTCTGAATTTTAAAAACCTCTGTCTTCACTTTTTCCCTTCAGTCTCTGTGAGCAGTATTTATATTTTTTTAGACTGATTAGATTTGCAGCTGTAAGGAGCAGAGAACAAAAGGCAGGCTTTCTCCTAAGGGTTTTTGGAGTAATTGCCATTTAATTTTTTTCCTTTAGCTGAAGGTCTATGGAAAACCTCTGGATCTTCCCCTCAGTTTAATTTTCTTTCTTTTCTCTTTTTTGGGAATTCTACCTTTAAGCATAACTTTTCTTAAATAAATATATTTCTTCTTTATGTAATGAGAGATCTTTTTTTTAAGAGGTGAGTTACTTTTTCCCCTATGTTTATAATAGCACAATTTACAATAGTCAAGATATGGAAATAACCTAAATGCCCCAGAAAAGATGAATGGATCGAGAAGATGTGGTATAAAAAATAGATGACTGGATCAAGAAGATGTGGAATACATGTAGTATTACAATACAGTAGTAATACAATAGTATTAATGGAGTACTAGTCACTAATAAAAAAAGAGAAACTCATGTCATTCACAGAAACATGGAAGAAGCTAGAAGGGATTATGCTCAGTGAAATAAGCCAGAAGGAAAAAGAAAAATATTGGATGGTTACACTTTAAAAGGAATATAGGGGACCAAATAAGGGACCAGGAAAAAATAATTAAAACAATAATAATAAATTTTTAAAAATTATCAAGCAAGTATAAATCAGAAACATTCTGCAAGGGAGGGGGAGGTAGAGGGATCAAAACAGGGGTGGAAGAGCACAAAGGACTATGGTGATGGTGCCGGGGTGAATTGGTGGTGGTAATTTCATGGGGACTACACCTGAGAAGAGGAAGTATACATTGTACAAAAATGAATAATGATGTAATATATACACATATATACATATATATAATAAATAAACTTAAGGGGGAAAATTAAAAAAAAAGATGTGGTATATATACGCAATGGAATACTACTCAGTGATCAAAAAAGATAAACTCATGCTTTTTGTGGCAACATGGATGGAACTGGATGGGATTATTCTAAGTGAAGTAAGCCAGAAGGAAAAAGATAAGTACTGGATGGTTGCACTTATATGTGGGATCTAGAGAAACCAAAGGATCAAAAAAGACAAACTAAATTCACCTTTGAATTAGGCTTTGTTACAGCATTTGGACGATACTTTGAAGCAGCCTGTGCTCTCCCACCTTTGCAAAATGGCATGCTCAATTCTTTAATTTCAGATACTTTTTTAGCTTTTAATCTTGAGTTTGAAACTCACCTGGGCATTGGTGGTCAACTGAACTCCGCAGAGCAGAGGCCAGCCACTGCAGTGGACACTCTTTTCTCTTACACAGTCCCCTCTCCACATGTAGACGTCCACGACCAATCTCCCAATCATGTCTCTTTTCCCAGATCCGCTCCTTTGCTCTCCTGGTTGACTAGCCATCTGGGTCACAACCAGGAGTAATTCAAAACTGGGACCGACACACAAGGAAAACAAGGAGGGATGGGGAAAAAGGCAGGAAAAAAATTCTGAATTGGTAGATGATAGTTTTAATGCCCAAGGAAACTGATACAGAGATTTTGTCTTCGGCCATTGCAAGATTATTTTCCACATCTGCCCCCCAAATCTGAAAAGTTTATGTAGAGGTTTTAACTGTGTTTATCACATTGCACTGTCCAGATGTCCAAACAACACATTTTATCTAAGGAAAATGCCCTTGGGCAGCTTTTGGGAGAAAGGGAAAGCAAGCAGAATCCACCTTCCAGGTGGCTTGGAGGGGGGCTTTAATTGTCTAGGTACACCTCCCAGATCTATAGCTGCAATGGAACAAGGACAATTTTTTCAATAAATGGTGCTGGCAAAACTGGGCCAACTTAAGCAAAAGAATGAAACTAGACCACTACCTCATACCATGTACAAAAACCAACTCAAAATGGATGAAAGAATTGAATTAAACGTAAGACCTGAAACCATAAAATATTTAGAAGAAAATATAGGCAAAACACCAGAAGACATACATCTCAGTAACATCTTTAAAGATTCGTCCCCAAAAGCAAAGACAGTGAATGAAAAGATAAACAACTGAGATTACATCAAACTGAAAAGCTTCTGTACAGTAAAAGAGACATTAACCAAAACAAAGAGACACCTCACTGATTGGGAGAGAATTTTTGCACTCCGTACAAGTGATAAGGGACCAGTTTGGAAGAGGAGTTGTGTACAGAAAATAACTTCACTTGACAGGAGTATGTACAGAAATTCAAATTTTTGTTTGACACTTCCTAAGCTTGGGGCATTTTTAAGATATTTCAGCTGTTCACATTCGTTTGTTGGGACAGTGACACATAAAGATATAATTCTGCATGGTTTGAAATGGATCATAGGAGACTTGTAATATCAAGAACTGTCAGTTTACAATGTTCCATGAAGCAACACTGAATTTGTTTTGAATTTATTGAGTCTTACACAGACTAATAATAAACCTCTAAATTCTGCCTAGCTGTAAACTGTGATTAATATTATGGAAACTGGCAAAAATTGACTTTCTTTTTCCATAGCAAGGATGTAATATACAGCTGTAATGGAACAAGCAGGCTTTAAAAAGCTGCTGTGAACACATGCCAGAAGGTAAAAATAAAAGCTGCACCATTAAAGCTAGATTATAGGACCTTTTTGTTTTGCTTTAACTCCAGCTAAACTCGGGGTAAAGAATATCCAGTTGGTGTAGAACCTTAAGAAATTTCAAGAAAAAAAGTTTGTTTGTTTTCAGTCATAAGTCCTCATGTGATTGCTGTGGATCAGCTCACAGAGCTTTTTAACATTCTTTATTTGGAAATTTGAGACTACTCAACATGAATCTCCTGCTAGTTTAAGGATACGTTGTAGAGCTAAATTTTTTAATTAATGTGGAGGCTTTTCTGGACGCTGTCATTTGTAATATGTTTTGTAAGAATCCTAGGGAATAAAGTTTGGGTTACCAAAAAAATCAAAAATTAAAATTGGGCACAAAGACATTTGTTTTAAAAAAAAAAAAACAAGTGGGGGCCTCCCTGGTGGTGCAGTGGGTTAAGCAACGCACTATGAAGCAAACCACAGCCACTGCAGCACGAGTTCGATCCCTGCTGCAGACCAGGGAGGTGACCCACATGGCGCAGCAGACCTCTCCTGCCTCACCCGCTGCTCCCCTCAGCAGTGTATTTCAGTCCAATCTGCCCGTTCTGTTCCCCGCTCTGTCTGGTGAATCCTCTCACCTCCCACGACTCTGGCCTGTACCCCAGCTCTTGTATGCATAAATAAATAAATCTTTTTAAAAAAACAAGTGACCATATACAAGACGGCAATAGAATCTTGGACTTGATGAACCATATACCTGGGGAATTGTGGGAAATTCCCTAAGTCACATAATGTTAACCTTTCATTCATTCATCCTAGACTCGGAACCCTCAGTATTCAGGGTGCAAGATGCAGGCCTTTCCCTCAAACAAGGCTCAGTCTCTACCAGCGGAGGGCATCTCCCCTGTTCTCTTTGAGGAAAAATACTGTGCACAAAGAACTCCTGGTTTCCCACACCCATCTGCCACCCCAACAGTCAGCAAGTCCCTCCACACAACTGACCACAGACTCCCCTGCCTGTTGATGTGTCCTGTTCCCTACACGTGTTCTCTGAGGGCGCTGTGGCTCAGGGTCTCCTCCCGCGGAAGACACTGGCACTGTGGCACAAGACCAGTAGACGCAGCCTTCCACCCTTTCTCGGCTATTTAGTAACTGTCTCACTTTGGACAAGTCCTGACCTCGTGAGTCTTCATCTGTGATGTGGGGCAATAAGACCATCTTGATAGTCTTAGGGTAGGTTAGGTTAAGACACCTTGGGAACCCAGAATAGAGTAAGCAGAGAAGAAATGCACGGTATCGTTATTATTGTGCTTGCGATTTAATAATAATAACAGCTAATGTTTTAGCATGGGCCTAGCCCTGTGCTAGGTGCTTTACAAATACAAATTACAACATCCTTGAGGTGCAGTTATTACTTCATTTTACAGAGGAGGAAAGTCCAAGAAGTTAAGTAACTTGCAAAGTCACTCAGTCGTTGGGGATTGGGACCCGGGAGTGAACTCTGATCTGCCTACAGAACCACATCTCTCCCACCAGAATGAACCACCTCCCTCCTCCCACCTCCCACTCCATCTGATCCCAAAGAGCTCCGGTCACTCCTTCCCAAACCTAGTGACTCCAGAACTTCAGAACAAGTTCTGATTTCTTCCTTGTAGTGGGTGAATAATGGTTCCCAAAGATATTAAGTCATAATTCCTGGAACCCAAAAATCCCTGTTCTGAAAATGATTCTTTGCAGCTATGATTAAGGGAAGGCTTTTGAGATTATCCTGGATATCCTGGGTGGACCCTAAATGTACTCATATGTATCCTTATAAGAAAGAGGCAGGACGAGTAGCTGCTGAGCCAAAGAAGCTAGAGCAGGGAGAAGCAATAAGATGCAGCGAAGAGTTGGAGCCAGATCAAGAGGCTGGGCCAAAGCTGCCTTTGCTAAAGCAGTAGCAACTAAAGAAGTTGAAAAGATGCTGGTTATCTGGAGACTACTCACCTCCTTCCCTTCTTTCCTGTATAGACGAGCCCCTGCCATCTGGAAGTTTCTGCTGGTGGGGGTTGGAGAACAAACAAGAACCTCTTAAGAAGGTTGTACTGGTCACCAGAGCCAAGAAGTATGGCGAAGAGAGCCGGGAACGCATGGGTAGAGGAGCGTGTGCTGTGTTGCTTGCCGCGCTGTACTAATAGGCAAATCCGCTTCCCATGGAATCCGAGCTGAGGTGAAGAGCAGGGGCTGGTGCAGAAACCAAAGCTGTCCCATACCAAATCCATCCGGGTGTTTTCTGGGGACGTTTCGACAGAGGGAAAGCAGTTCCATCTTTGAGCAACAATGCAGGAGTGTGATGCTTTCATATTCCAAAACAGTCAGTGGCTTTGAAACTCCCCTGGTAGTCACCCACTTAGGCCGCTTCCTTCTCACCCGTTTGCTCCTGGAGTGACTGACCAATGGAGTCTGGTCCTGCTCGGGTAGCAAACCTATTATCAGTGGCCCAGCACACAGGCAGGATTCGCTTCCATGTCCCTTGGGGTGAGTAGTCTACAGTTGGGGTTTTGCTTATTGTCACAGCAAGCTGGTCAATGGGATTTTTACTCGAGAGCTGGTCAAGGGGCTCCCCCTGCGCAGTGCACTTACACAGACATCGTCCACTGCAGGCTGGTCTGGTTCTCCTTCCTGCCGTGCCTGCTCTGGCAGTTCTTCTCCCCCTTTATCAAGTTGGCACAAGAGGGGGCGTAGACCAGCCTGCTCCATGCCCTGGCCTGGAGCCCCTGAGTGGCAAGTCCACTCCAGTGACTTCAAGAGGACCTGGGTGTCTCCAAGGGGCCAAAACAACAAAACTGCTGAGCATCTGTGGCATGTCAAGTGTGAGCTTCTAGGAACCTGGTGGGAGCAGAGCTGGTGGAAGAGCCAGAGCTCGATCAGCACCAGTGCACCCTGTAATGGAAGGAGACCAAGAAGGGTTAGCCCGAAGGACAGTCCTTCGGGCTCACTGCTGTAGTAAACCGCTCACTCTGATTCTCCTGACCCTTCTGAAACCTCTGCACACGCAACCTTTTTCTGAGGCTGGCTCATGACATGAGGCCAAAAAGCCACACCCGATTACTAGAACCTATGAGTGTCACTTTACTACAACAAAAAGGATTTTGCAGGTGTGACTAAGTCAAAGGTCTTGAGATAAGGGAATTATCTGGGTGGGTCCCAAGAGAAGCAGAGGGAGCTCTGTCACTGACAGAAGAAAGTAATGTGATCTCAAAGGCAGTGTCTGAATGATGCAGACACAACCCAAGGAATCCTGGCAGCCACCAGAAGCTGGAAGCAGCAGGAAGCAGATGCTCTCCTGGAGACTCTGGAGGGAGTACAGCCCTGAAACACCTTGATTTCAGCCCCGTGAATCCGATATCAGGCTTCTCACCTCCAGAACTGTAAGAGAATAGATTCATACTTGTTTTATGCCACGAAGTCTTTGGCAATTTGTTACAGCAGTCACAGGAAATTATGGGTGACTATAGGAGATTGTGTAATTCTGTTAAAAGTTCTTTGTAGTTTTGAGATCCATTCATTCACTCGTTTGTTCATTCAACCAACCAAAAAATAAGAGGCAATGTGGAAGAATAATTAAAAACAGACTTTGAACTCAATCCAACTTGGGGGTGAATCCCACCTCTGCCACCTGCTGAGTGTATGCCTGATCCGGTTGCTTAACTTTCTGAGTCTCACAGCATCTGCACACTGGGGGTGATAATGGTACTTACCTCAAGGGGAAGTTGTGGAAATTAAATGGGATAATGCATATAAATTCTTGGCCCTGGCCAGAAAGCTCACTGCCCGGTCCCTGACAGAGTCCGCCACTGTCGGAGGAGCAATTAAAGAGGTCAGGGCTGTGTATGGAAAGCCCAGTGGGATGTGGGGACCCACTGAAGCACTGGCAGTGGCAACAGGGGAGATTTGTTAAAGAAAGTCATTTCTGAACCCGAGAGACACGTCAATCCCTAAATACATAGATACTCTTTTGAATACGTTTGCTGTAAATATTAGTATTAAGGGCTACATGTTTCTGCTTCTTGGGTCTTCAAGGAAAAAAAACGCATATCAAAAACTGTTTAGGGGGAAAAGTTTAAAATTTTTAACTTACTAGCGAGAAAGGTCCTAAGAGGTTCTAGGAAAGACCCCACATCTGACGGAGTTAGAGACTGATGGGAAAGACTGAGGTGAAGGCCAGCCTCATTGATACTATTTACTAAATAACAAATGCACGCCCGCAAGGAGAGCGAACTGAGCATGCGTTGCTGACTTACGGAGTCCTGAGTGGCCAATTCTGGGGGGGAAGGCAAGCTCTCGTGAAGAGGGAAATCAGTCTCTGCGCATTTGGAGAAGGCGGTCCTGTCCCTGCAGTCTAGGCTGATAGACCCCATTCCTGTCTCACTTGCCCCACCTACTTTCCTAACCTTTGGTTGGTCAGATCAAGTTCACCAGCTGCTCTGATTGGTCAGTTGTCTTCAGACGGTCGAAGGTGGGAATTCACCTCTTCACAGAGCGACACTTAGCCTCTGCTTCACCTATGAGGTAGGTTGTCTCCGAGGGTCTCTAGGGGAGGGGAGGAAGAACAGATGGGAATCTTTGTAGATTGGATCTCTTCTGTGCTTTCCAACCTCCTCCAGTCTGAGAGACGACTTCAAGCCTTTCAGGGCTATCGCTATCAGGCACAAATAAAACAAACCATCTTTAGTTTGTGAGGCTCCATAATTGCTCTTTCTTGGGGAAACAGAACACCCCTCAACCTGAGAAGCCCCCAAATCATCCAGATGCCTCTAGATTTCCTCAACCATATAGACTAGCCTCTGCCTAAGATACCCGTCAGTTACTTCCTCTGAGATAAAGCCTAAAAGAAACCCCTAAATTTCCTCTCCCTAAGAGACTACATTCTCAGCCTGAGTGAGTAGTCTCAGAGATTCTAGCTCTCTTCATGCAAATAATTTTCAAACAACCCAGGAATGGCTTCAAATTCACTCTTATCAGCAATCTTCCTTTCTCTTCAACTGAGCAGAACCCTCATCTTTCTGCCTGAAAACCCAAACCCATAAGTCAGAAAGACCATATGATGTCATATACTTACACACACACACACCACTTTGGCTCAAAACACACCTCTCTGTAAAATCACATACTCCCTCGACTACTTCCCCAATGAAGGTCTTCATATATTTCCTTCAGTATAGGCCAAACTCCAGGCAAACTGCTAGCAATATCCACCCTCACCCCCAAAGGCCCTAGACTGTTTTTCTCATGCCCATAGAAAAGCCCATCTTCTCTAATAAGTACTTTTCCCAGGTACCTCTGTTCCCCTGTTTGTTTGTTTGTTTGTTTTTAATTGAGGTAACACTGGTTTAAAAAACCATACAGATTCACACCTCCTTTTGTGCAGAACCACACCACCGCCACCATCAGAGTACACATAGTCCTTCACCATAGACCATTGTAGTCCCCTGTTTTCATCTGACTTCACCCCGTGACCCTACTCAGGAACAGATAAGCCCAGGAGGAAGAAAAGTAGAAGCTTGATTCCAGTTGACTGAGGGTGGCCTTCCCTCAGTGCTTTCTCTCTCCGCAGAACCTTTGGCCTTGTGACTGGAGAGACACGCTCTGTGACCCTTTGAGACCAGACTGTTCCCAGCACCACGAACATGAGCGGCTCCTTTGTAACAAGTCCCAAAGAGGAGGCTCAGAAACTGAAGAAATGCAAGGTGAGATGATCTGGAGGGTGAAGAGAGGTAGTCTAGGGGACAGTGTAGATTTCTGAGAAGGTGAGATCAGACAGAGGCACTGGGGACAAGGAGCAGAATTTCAGGGGGAGAGCCAGAGCCTGAGGAGCTTCCTCTAGAGTTGCTCTCTCTCTGTCCTCACCAGCTATTCTTGGAAACAACAGGCCTATGACCTTGTACCGCATTTAGTGACTTTCTGTCCATTCTGGAAGGCGAAAGGAGAGCACACCACCAAGCTTAAGTGCCTACTGCATGCCAGGGGAGAGGCGCAGGACTGTTACCATGTTCTGTCAGTCAGCTGGACATCAGCCGGGAGGGATTATTATCCCCAGTTCACAGATCCAACACACAGGTCTGCCGCAGGGGAAGAGGCCTCTGCTGAAGGTCAATGTGTTTTACTGAGCTGCTGCTGGGATTTATATTTCTTTTCTAGGCCTTCAACGATATTTCTAAATACTTTTCTAAGGAAGAGTGGGAAAAGCTGGGATACTCGGAGAAAACCACTTATGTCTATATGAAGAGAAACTACGAAACCATGACTGGTCTAGGTAACAGGATGCTCTGGGCCCAGACAAACCTGGAAACACCACACACACACACACACACACACACCAGCCCTTTAATGTGCCGTGGATTCTGCCTAGGCTGCAACAAAGGGTTCCACACTTTCCTTTTTTTGTGGGGAGAAACCACAAGGCAGCTTCAGGGTGCTCTGCTCTATACCCTGTGCAGGACTGAGGCCCGGGAATGGCCACACTGATGCTCAGAGCTGAAGCCCTGGCTCCAGCATGCTTTGCTCACACTGACCAGTATAGAGCACACCTGCACAACCGCCACCCCCCACCCACCACCCTGGCTTGCGAACTTTATTGTTGTGCTGCCTTCCAGCATCCTGTTCTCTTTGTCTTCGGTTGACTCTTAAGGAACAAACATTTTGTTTCTCTCTAGGTCTCAGAGCCGCTCGCCCAGCTTTCATGTGTCCTAAAACACAGACTGCAAAATTCCAAGACTGTAACTCTGATGAGGATGGGATCCCTAGCAATCAAAGTAAGTGACAGGAAAGGCCTAGAGATGGTTTGGGTCCAGCTGCCTGGGAAAGAGCTTCAGGAGTTTGTTCCCTCAAAAGCCCTATGGCCGAAGGAAAAAAGTTGAATACAAAAGATTAAGTACAGTCAGAGGCCATTCACTTAAAGCGTGCAAAACAAGAGCATGCACTCGTGTTGCTTAAGGACACATCTCTGAGAAATGTGTCAGGAGGCGATTTTGTTGTTGCACGAATGTTATAAAATGTAATCACACAGACCTCGATAGTACAGTCCGCCACACACCTAGGCCCTGTGGTCTCATTTATTGGGACTTCTTTTTTTTTTTTAAGATTTTATTTATTTATGCATACAAGCACTGGGGTACAGGCCAGAGGTGTGGGGGGGGGCGTGAGAGGATCCACCACAGAGAGCGGGGAGCAGAACAGGCAGATCAACAGAAGTACACTGCTGAGGGGAGCAGCAGGCACAACAGGAGAGGTCTGCTGCGCCATGTGGGTCCCCTCCCTGGCCGGCAGCAGGGATCGAACTCGTGCTGCAGTGGCTGCGATCCGCCTCACAGTGCGTTGCTTAACCCACTGCTCCACCAGGGAGGCCCTTATTGGGACTTCTGTCATCCACCATTAACTGAACTGTCATTAAGCAGCGCATGATTTTATATCGTTATGGATAAGTAAATGGTATAAAAACCTGAATGAGAATAAAATCCATCAAATTCAGGAGTGAAGCAGGGAGGGCAGGGACCGGTGAGGCTGCACAGATGGTTTCAGCTGTGACTTATTTCTAGAGTTTGTTTATATTTTGGTAAAGATCTCAGCCACCTGAGCAGTGCTGGGATCACACTGAGACCCTGCTCGCTGAAACGGTGGAGGTGCACATGTTTCCAGAGTCATGCTCCACGATTTCCTGCCTGTTGGATACATTTCTTTTTAAAGGTTCTTTTTCTTGCTAAACACTGCAAATGAACCAATTACTTAACAATACCCAGGTACTGGATAGAAATTTTAGAGAAACTGATTAATACATTATATAATGACATATAGCTATTCATTTTACCAAAACCAATTTACCATTCAACGTGACTTTATGCGATCAGCTTCTGAGAAGATTTAAGAAGTTATCCTTCACACACACATCCTGAACTTCTGCGCTTACCAGTGAGCAGAGGCAACACAATGGAAAATACAGATTTTAGAGATCTTCGTACATCTGAGAAGTGTGTGTACTCATTAGAAAGAAGGCAGGATGTGCTCGCTTGCTCTTCTGTTCACAGTGCAGTTGTAAGAACAAACTCAGAATGTTTAAACGAGTATAGACCTACGACTCCCCAGCTAAACAGGCCAGACTTCACAAGCTCACAAAATTTACTGTGAGGGCACTGAAAAATCTTAGTTTTTTGACATGAAAAGAATGTTTTTATACTTGAAACATTCCATAGTGTTCCTCACACACCTAACAACTTCACTGACATAGAACTGGCATAGTATAAAATTCACCCATTTATAACTGTACAGTGATTTTTAGTTGCTGCACACCTTTAGTGGCTACATTTCAAATTCCCAGTCAATCAATTTCATTCTTGGGAGGGGGGGAGTAATAAATAGGTCAGGGAATAGGATTCAGCAGTGATAGGGTTAGTTCATAACTTACAAGCCACTAGAAGGAAAATTATGAATTCATGATGCAAATAAATGCATAAACCATTATTAAAGGTAATTCAGAAGCTAGTCTCAAAATAACTCCTTGACAGCGAGTGGGTCCATCACCTGCTGCTGCAGAATTCCCCCAATCCTACAGGAGGGTCTGCAGATTTGGAGATTATTTGCCAACAAAGAAAAATACTAATTTATCACCTTCTTTTAGAAGAACCTCATCAGGATGGTTTCAGTGTGCAACAGAAAAAACACATGAAGGTGAGTATCTCCCAAAACTTACGGCCCAGAGGCCCTTTCTCCACCTGTTAAGAGCAGGAGAATATTGAAAATGGCCTGGCTCTCACTACCTTCCTGTCCTGACCTCTCTATCACAATAGAGAGGCTGCCTGATGTAGCAGCCTAAGAATAATTAACAATTGAGGTAACTGATACTTTTTCTTAACTAGTTAATATTTTTTTCCTTCCTCTTTTTCTTTATTTATATGTATTATTTGACATCAGTTGTAGTCCCCATGGATTTCCATGCACCATCACCTCAGCCCCTTGTGTTCTTTCTGCCCTCAACCCATTCTCTCCCCACTCCCCACAAAGTGTTTCTGATTTGTCCTTGTCTTTTTGTTCTTGTTGTGTTTTTTTTTGTTGTTGTTGTTGTTATTATTCTTTTCCTTGGTCGCTTATTTGGTTCCCTTATATTCCTCCTAGGAGTGAAACCATCTGGTATTTTTCTTTTGCCTTCTGACTTATTTCACTGAGCATAATCCCTTCTAGCTCCATCCATGTTTCTACAAATGACTCTAGTTTATCTTTTTTGATTGTTGAATACTTCTTTTCCTATCATAGCAATGCCAGATGTTATTTTAAGAAGCTCACATGGATTAATTTATTTAATCTTTAAGAAAACCGCTATGACTTTGTTAGTATTATCATCCCCGAATAGTGATAAGGATACTGTTATTAAATGTAATAATAATAAAGATGAGGGTGTTGTGGTACAGAGGTGTTAAATAGTTTGCCTGAGACCACAGTGGCAGCGGTAGTCTAATCCAGAACCTCAAAAGCATCTCCAAACTCTTGAACTTTTCCATATGTTTATGAAGTTCAGGTGTTTCCCCTGGGGCTTTAACCCATGGAAGTAACATCTCCCCTCTGCTCGGTCACAGGGTCGCCTCATGTGACTTGGGAGTTGCTTGGACTGTTGACCCTTCTGTGAGCTTCAGAGTCTCATCTGCACCTGAGACATCTCTGAAACCTCAGTCCCAGCCCACGGGCACCCAACAAGGTGCCTGAATGTTTATTGAATAAGTGATTCCACAACTGCAGATTCATCTCTGGTTGGGAGGGCAAAAGGATCCGGGGCTTGGGTTGCCAGAGAACTCAAGGAAGGATCATGAGAGAAAGCATTCATTGTTATCAGCACCACATTTAACTAGTGTTTACAAACTCAGAAAATACTTTCACTTAGCTCGTTTTACATTTATTGTTCACTGTTTCATAAAAGGTGTTGCTGTGTGACAGGTAGCTTAAGGTTGACATTTGTGATGTTGAACATCTTTTTATGTACCTGATGGCCATTTGTACGTCTTTGGAAAAATGTCTGTTCAGCTCTTCTGCCCATTTTTTCATCAGGTTGAGTTTTTGCTATTGAAGTGCATCAGTTCTTTATACTTATTACATATTAACCCCTTATCAGTTCTATGGATTGCAAATATTTTCTCCCACTTGGTAGGTTGCCTTTTCATTTTGCAGATGGTTTCCTTTGCTGTGAAGAAGCTTGTTAGTTTGATGTAGTCCCACTTGTTTATTTTGGCGTTGAATGCCTTTACTTTTGGTGTCTGGGATCACTTTCTCTGCTATCTGGACTATAAATTCCTTGAGTCGTTCCTCTCCTCTCCCTTCCTTGTAGTCATCTCTCACACATTGTTTTCCAGCAGTATTTATCACCTTTGCACATGTTCTCTCCCAGCAGCTGTCTACTAATTTTTCTGTAATCCCTTATGGCTTCCAGAGGCCCTCTTGCCCTCTTTTTTTTTAGACCTTGTGGATCCTTAGAATAACATTCTTCCCCAAATCCCCTGTAGGCCACTCCCACTTGCATGAAGACTTCTGCGGGTTGTGAGAGTGCCATTCTGTGAAGAGCATGAAGACAAGCACGCTAGTCCTGGAACGCTCTTCATGTAGGCCATTCCTTTCCTTCTAAGCTCCCAGCTTCCTCAGTTACATTAGGTACAGGTAATGGAACTGTCCCCCAGAGTTTCTGAGGATGTTAATTAAGGCACTGTTGTGAAGACACTTTGTAAACTCTAAAGCATGAGAGACTTGCATTGACGCTGTCTATCTGTGACCTTCATATTGAAAAGGTGATGACCAAGCTGCCAGAAAAGGAAGATGATTTGAAATCGGTAACACCTGGCTCAGAGAAGAAACCGAACCAACTGTCCCCCCCAGGAAACACAGGTAAATTACTGCTGTGATCGGCAGAGTCATAAGATATCAGGTCAAAGGAGATTTGGGGAACAACTCCTCTGGCTTCCCTGTTTATGTTCGATTATATGATCTAGGCATGGGGGTGGATCCTGGACAGGCCTGTATCCAGGATTCACTGAGGAGCTCACCCAACTCCAGCTGAGATGTTAGAACACGACTGCCAAAGTCACAGACTTGAGATTTCATTGATATACTAGCTGTGGAACTGTTAGGTCTCAATTCTTTGTGCTCCAGACTCCTAGTTCCCAAAATGGAAATAAAGAATTGTAGCGTCATAAACTATGCTAAGGATTTAAATGAAATCTAGAAGGCCTGATGACATGAAAGATGCTCGAGTAATTTTATCTGGGATCACCTGAGAGCGTGTCCTCCTCAGCTGTCAGACCCATGGCTGACATACAATATGCCCTTAACAAATACACACTGAATGAAAGAAAGTCTAACTGAATGGTCTGTAAGTAAAGAGGTTATTAGTATAAACCTGACAATGGGAGGAACCAGAATCTAAAAGTCCAACTGCTGTGTATTGGTACAGATTCAGTGTCTTCATTTTTCTGAACCAGTTGAAGTGAACTCAAAGAACTAAAATAAAACAGTTGTGAGGAACTGTGTGGAAGCCCTGTGGCACTTGGGAAGGAAGAATCTTCTTCCTTACATGAATAATGAAGGCCTAACACTCTCCTCCAACCCACCCCAACACCATTTACCCCATTTACAAATCTTCTCCATCATAGGATCTAATAAAAGAAAGAACAATATCTGGGCCTACAGGTTGCGAGAAAGAAAGAATCAAGTAGCTTATGAAGAGATCAGCGATCCTGAAGAAGAAGACTAACTCTGTGAGTGACTTTTCAAACCATCCCCACATCACCCCTAAAAACGCAGTGTTCTATCATGGGATTGGTATCCTATCTTGTCATTGTTCCCCAAATCATTCCCCTTTCCTAGTACCTTGAGGTGCAGCATTAAGATTAGGATGAGCTCTCCCGCAGACTTTCTACTGCCTGCTTCCTATATCCAGGGATCTCCCCTCCTCAGTATGCTGTGGCTCCCAAACCCCGAGTCAGCTCCTCATGGGTAGGTCACACCTTCCTCTAGCCTTGGAGTTCGCAAAACCTGTGAGAGAGTTGCTGTGGCACGAACAGAAGGTTCCTTTGAGAGACAGTGGGTGGTGTGTGTAGTCGTGAGGTAAATGGAGAGTCCACGGGGCCCTGAAGGCCAGGATGAGGAGTTGGGTGTTCCCTTATCAGGCGTGGGAGCTCACGGCCACTGATTCGTCTTTTCTTTCCTTGCCTCAGCCTCGGGGGTGTAACACGTGCCCGTGATAAGAAGCAGAACTTGGTGGCCTTCCATGACCACAGGCATGGCTGCGAACTGCTCCAGCCGATGAAAAATAAAGAGTTCACACCAGAGAAAATTTAAGCATATTTTTTCTTACTGTGTGCCAGGCACTTTTTTAGATATTAGGGTTTTGTTATGAGCAAGGTATATACTTAATGCATATCTGTTGCTATGTATCCACGCACTTAGCTCAGAAAACAAATGTTGTCAAGTGTTCTCTGCATAGAACAGCACTATCTTCTTTAGAAATGAGTATGAAGGTCAGTTTTGGGTGTTTAATTCAAGATGTTTTTCTCTGCACTTACACACACACAGAGTGTAAAACATGAGCATCTCCGAACTGCTTTTCAGTGGGGATTCTCTTTCATGTGCCAGCATTCTCTTTCAGCAAGTGCTCCATGCTATGAACCCTTATTATTCACTTACTCTTTGTCAATGACTAGAAGTCAATAAATGCTTGCAAATGTTTCCCACTTGTTGTCTTTTCTCATTCTTGTGCACAGAATTCTGTGCACGTGTATGCGTGTTTCTTTAGCACACATGCTTAGAAGTAGAATTGCAGCATCAAAGCGTTCAATCATTCAACACTTACTGAACGTGGGCTGTCTACTGGGTGCTGTTCTAGGTGCTGAATACACATCAGGGAACAAGAGAGACGAATTGTCCCTGCCCGCATAGAGTGATAATTCTAGTGGCGCATGTTTCCAATTTTGATGAATACCTTATACCCCAGTCCTGAGGCAGGATTCTGCAGCAGATAATTGAATGCCTTGGCCTTTGTTCTCTGTAAAATCTTCAGGGTCAGAGACTGGAATCATCCATTTGGGAGTGTCAACTGGGGAGTATGGCGGAATAAGAAAGGGGCATGCCATTGGGGGCATGTGGTGGACAGGAATGGAAGAGCACACTTAGTCACGATGCAGGGAGCAACAGATGGGAAAAGTTCACTTGACAAAGGCATGAAAGTGACAAAAGCGTCTCAGCCGGGGTTGGGGGGCAGGGGTGGACGCGGAGAGTCAAGAGGGAGACAGTCCTCTCCCAGGTGAACCATTGCAGGCTGCAGAAATGGGGCAGTCTGTTCTGGGGAAGAGAACAGAGAAAGTTATTTGAGAGCACTACGCCTGCCAGGGAACATCAAGGCTGTCAACAGAGGTCACCAAAGTGACTTGCACAGACGTCAAACACTAACCTCGCATGGAGACAGGACTGGCTGTCACCATCCACTGCATCACCTGGCCTCCCAGCGCCCACAGAGGCTTGTAAGATGACTCTCCAGCTGAGCCCTCCTTCTTCCCAGCTTTCCTCCCACCTCCTCCCAATAGTTTTGGATAAAAGGTGGGAGGAGGTGGAAAGCAGGAAGTGACTGGCACTCCGGAGGAGAGGGGTGGCAATGGCGGTTGCCTTGGTCACTGGCTCCTACTTGAGACCACGCTTGCTGGAATTGGCTCTGCCTGTCCCGTGCACACAATATGCCGACGGGGAGGTCGCAGCTGGATTGCTGCCCACACAGCTGCCCTGGAGTGGCTCTCCGAAAGCCCTCCGTGATGCACCACCCCGCCAAGAGGACCTTGCCCCGGGAGACAGAAAAACACTAGAAAATCATCCCTCTGTGCAGCTCGAGACCCAGGGATCTGTGGAGACCATGCAGATGGGTGGGGAAAGAGGCATTGCTGGGGTAGGGGACAAATGTGGACACCCACATAAACCCTCCCGCAAAACACAGCCTTCCTCACAGGGGTCATCCTCCCCACAGAGTCAGCTCCTGAGGGCTGTGTAGCAGAGAGCATCCCGTTTACCCGAGTCCTTGTCCGCTCTATTAATAATGTCTGACTATTAATAATTCCTTGTCTGTCTATTAATAATTCCTTGTCTGTCTATTAATAATTCCAGATCATACCTCTGTGTGGGACAGGCACAGGCTGCATTCCAGGCCAGGAACAGCACTATAGGGATGGGAAGTCTGGCTCACTGAGGTCTCCCCCTCAGCCCACCTTCCTCTCTAACCGTAGAAAGTGCAGTTAATACTCACCTGGTGCTTGCAAGGTGCGAGGACTGATACTAAACATCTCCAGTTTCTCCCACTTACCCTCACAACCGCTCTGGAGGAGTGGACACTACCGTCGCTCTGATGTTACAGATGAAACACAGAGCCGTTAGTCTCCTTGCCAGAGTTGCTACAACTGGGCCGTACAAAGGACTTGCAGTGATTTCAGAGACATGATGGAGACAAGCGAGCGTGGAGGTGGGAGACAGGGCAGGAAATGAGCTCCAGGTTCTGCCTCAAACCTCAGGGTGGAGGATGTGGGGCCATTTTTCCAAAACAGGGAACCCCCAAAAGGGAGCATGCAGGGAAGGGGAGGCAGGGTCTTAGTGGTGGTGGGGCAGAGGAGCAGACACCGGGGGTGGGTGGAAGAGTGGGGGCACAAAGGCACAGGAGACCCGGGCCCAAGTGTGCGCCGTCACAGCCACCAGAAAGGGGACAGCAGCGAGGGGGTGTGAGGGATCAGCTGGGCACAGGGGTAGAAGTCCCGCCCAACACCCCCTGCCTGGCGCTGCAGAGAGGTGGGCGCTGCCCAGGTCCATGAGGGTGCCTGTCTACCTCCACCTAGGGGGGAACAAATTCTGGTTGACCCCAACATGGTTGTGCATCACTCAAATGTAACATTCTGCTCGTTGGCATGGCATCGCTTCGTCTCCACGCGACTGGAGAAGAGGATCCCCAAGAGAGATGCAGAAGGATTCCATTTTTTTTTCCTCCCTGGTAAGGTGGGATCCACTGGTCAGGTTTCCCAGGAGAAGAGGCAGATGCAGGGAAGGGCAGCTTGAAGACACACTGGAATTGTGGCAGGAAATGTTTTTCCTTGAATGCCTTAGGTAGACGGAGCTTCCTCTCGCCTTCCTCCGCCTCCACCAACCAAATTTTGAGATGCAAGAAGAGTATGGTTTTACCTGCCCCAAGCAGTCAGCTTGCACGTGACCTAGCACACCCCAACCGGCCTCCTGCCCCACCCAACCGGGGGCCCAGTGTGGGTGCACGTGCCCTCTGGATGAGGGTCCAGAATGACTTTTTTTTAAAAAACTTTCCAGTCTCTGTTTCTCTTTCAATAATTTTTAAACTGTATGAAAATAATTTTTTCTAAAATGTATCCCTGCTCCTAGCTGAGAACTGGGGAGCTGCCCAGATGGGGAGAGAGAACAGTACATCCACTCCAAGAGTTCTGAATTTTGTACACCGAGACTCACAGGAAAGAACACACTTTTGCAAGTGGACCTAAAACAAGGGCTCGACAAAACAATGCTGGCCCTTTATGCATGTGATATGCTCCGAGAGTTTCTGTTCTATTCTGTCATGTGCTGGGTTGTTTCATTCCAACTCATTTAAAAATACAAAATTCTAAAAAATAAATAAAATAAAATAAAATAAAAATACAAAACTCTGCTCAGGAGCCACGGAGTACCCCACTGACCTGTTCGTGAGGCACAGCCCTACAATTTGCAAAGCCCTTCTCCAGAGACCACCGGTGACTCGCTGGTCCCACTCCTGCAGCGGGTTCAAGAATGCCTCAAGATGCCCCTCTGATCCGGGGTCCCCTGGGAGATGGTGAACTGAAGGCGTTTTGCTCCCTTGGTCCAGGCCCGATGAGGGAAGGGGTTTGGGGGGCAGGCAGTGGGCATCCCGGGGAGCTGGGGAGCACTCGCCTGTGTTTCTCGTGTACCCTCACACTATTCCCACAGTCTCCATACTTCCCACACTTCTGACACCAGCTGTGTGGTGTTTTCCCCACAAATAATTCAAGCAATTCTCTGTGACATCACTGAATGTCCCACAATTCCATCCCAACTTGACATTAACGACCCAGAGGTAGTGCAGACACCACAGCTTCAGGGCTCAGTTCCACAAGACCTCCCCTCACCTCAGATGCCAAGGGCAAGTCCCAGATTGCCACCTGTACTGAACAACCAGCTATAAATCACAGATTCCCATGATTCTCTCCATAAGGTTGGTCACTTTCTAGAACAGCTCACAGAACAAAGAGAAATACTTGCTTTTATTTACTGGTTTATGTGTTTGTGATGTAGTCCAGAAGGGCCGAGAACACAGGACCTTCTGTTCCCATGGAAATGAGGTGCACTAACCTTTCCGTGCAGGTGTGTTCCCCAAGGTCTCCAGAACCCCTTAACTGAGACGTTCATGGCGGCTTCATCACATAAGGATGATGATTATTAACTCCATTTCCAACCCCTCTTTCTTCTCCAAAGACTGAGGGTTTGGAATTGAAAGCTCCAACCTTCCAGTCATGGTTTGTTCTATCTGGTGGACCAGTTCCCATTCAGGACCCACCAAGAGTCACCTCATTAGAACAAAAGATGTCGAGATGTCATAGGGCTCTTACCACTTAGGGATTTCTAAGAGTTTTTGGAGCTTTGTTCCAGGAAGGGGAGCAGAGACCAATATATGCACTTTTTTTTATTATTTCACAAAAGCTTCATCTACGTGGTGGGGAAGAACAGACTCAAAACAGAGTGGATTGTACTGAACTGACACACAGCCACCATTTATTTCTCACTCGTGCTACGTGCGGACTGTCTTCACATCATCAGCTCCCTCACATCAGGGACAGAGCAGTCACCCGCATGTGAGAAAGGGCAAAATTTGGCTCATGAAATGGCCTAGTCTGACCTTCGTAAGAGTGGGAAAGTGAAGCCCTTTGGGAAGAGTTAGGAAGTTTATGAACTTTCTCATTCTAAAGCAGACGCAGGAGGCTGTGGCATCAAAAGAAAGAACATGGTGTGGGGGAACTGCCTGGCCCTCTTGTGGACATTCAACGACGTCCAAAGACTTTTTGGGCGCCATGACTTGGGAGGGAGGGTTACTGAGGTTGCCAGGTTACTGAGCAGAGGCCAAGGACCCCACTAAATATCTCGTAAGGCGCAGGACAGCGCTCCCCCCCACAACAAAAAATTATCTGACCCCAAATGTCAGTGATGCCAAGGTTGAAAACCCTTGCTAAAACGATAGTATTTTTTTAAGGTTAATTATTTTTATTTATGCATCCAAGAACTGGGGTATAGGCAAGAGGTGCGGGGGGTGAGAGGATTCACCAGAGACAGAGTAGGGAGCAGAACAGGCAGATCTACTGAAATACACTGCTGAGGGGAGCAGTGAGCAAGACAGGAGAGGTCTGCTGCACCATGTGGGTTAGTTCCCTGTCCGGGGATCGAACTTGTGCTGCAGTGGCCATGGATAGCTCCATAGTGCTGAGACTTTACCCCTTGTGCCACCAGGGAGTCCCAGGAGTGGTATTTAAGTGAGGAGACTGTAGCCATCATGTGGAGATCTCTCAGTGAGGGTAGCCAAGGAGGCTGGTACAGTTTCTAAGTCACTCAATTTCTCACAAGGCACTATTAAACCTTGACTGTGTACAGAACTCTCTGGAAAAGGCTGACAGGTGACAGACTGGGTTCTTGTAATCATCTTAAGGACAAAATGGATGGTCCCTGAGCCTTCTTGTTCCCACTGCTCTGAGGTCCACCTCAACTCTAGGTCAAGGGTACCTGTGCAGGGGTCCGTTTTTGAGCTTTCCCTTCAGGCCCATCTGCTGTTCCCCGTGCCAATACCAAACCATGTGATGGACCGTAGCCCCAGAGTGACCAGCCATCCTCAGGGCATGCTCCCCCACAAAAATCTACTGGTCAAGTTCCATGATTTTAAAAAGCCCCTATTGGGATTCTGACAGGAATTCCACTGGATCCATAGATCCATTTGAGGGATAATGATTTTTTTTTTATGCTGTTGTGTCTTCCTACCCAAAAAGTGCACTATGTCTCCATTTCTAAGGTCCTTCTTTATGTATGTATTCTATAAAGTTCTCATTTATTTATTGTATATGGGCTTTGCACATTTCTTATTAGTTTCTTATTAGTTATTTCTAAATTTCTTTTGTTATTGTCTCTATTTTGCTCAAGAATCTGTGAGTCCATGGAGCAGCAGACCTCTCCTTCCTTGCCCACCGCTCCCCTCAGCATTGTATTTCCGTAAATCCGCCTGTTCTGTTCCCCACTCTGTCTCTGGTGAATCCTCTCACCGCCCCCTCCCCCACGGATCTGGCCTGTACCCCAGCTCTTGCATGTATAAATAAATAAAATCTTTTAAAAATAAAAAGAATCCATGTGGGTCATGGAGCCCTGAGGTTCAGGGAAGTGCGCAGTTCTGCTCTCCCTTCACACCAGGAGTTGTGAGAGGAGACGGATATACTCCTCCAGCAGGGACAGAGGGCTTGAGGCGCACTGCTGGGCGCAGATGCCATTTGCACTGACAGTCACCCAGTCAATCACTGTAGAAACAATTCTATTCAACCTGCAGTCACAGCACTTCCACTTTGACTGATCACTAGACTTTAGGAACCAGTAGGACCCTGGTCAGAGGACAGAGGCAGAAGGGGTTCTGGAAGACAGTGAGGAAACTATAATGGTTCCATATGATTGCCTGGATTCAGTCCAGTTCACTTTACCCTGCTGGCTCTATTAAGATCCCTTCTCCCTCAGAGAGACACAAGTGCTTGTGGGAACACAGTTTTTGAGCCTGTGAAATACACCAGTGTTGCTTTGTTTTACGGTTTTATCGCAATATTATGTTCACAAAATGCATGAGTATCGCCATATTGGTGTCTGGTTCAGACGCTGTGGGTGGGACGTGCTGAGGGTCCCGTCCACTTTGGAGTGATTGGTCATGGGGTTGACAGGCTGGAGGTGCTCCCCTCTCTGCAAATACATTCCTTCCTTCATTATTACCGCGCAGGGCTGAAGGTAGCTCAGGTTCCTTATGCTTCTTTCCAGCATTCCCTATCCCAGAGACCCTTCCCAGGTAACAGGTAGGGATCAAAGTGTCCTCTGTAGGGTGCTGTGGGCACTAACTGGCCCTTCCAGTCTGCGTTGTTACTCTTGATCTTTCTACCCATTTACCCCCTGCTTGGAGTTCTTCGTGGAGATACTCTTACCTTCTCTGTTGTTCCCCCTGCTTCTTTGGATTCTAGTTCCCTTCACCCTTGGAAATCCCATCTGAACTGCTTTCTCATTTTGAGGGATTCTCCATAATTTCTGGCCCCCAGATGACACCCTCTCTTGTTTACTAGTACTTTATGAATTTGTTTCTGTCATTTCAGTGGATCAGTGTAGAGGGGACACATTGGCTCAGGCAGACGTCTTCAGAGAGTCTTGAAGGGTGTTTTTAAAAATGCCTAGTAGAAAAGTTGACTTTGAACGTCACTTGTATTTTTTGACATAGTGGGAAGTAGAGTACCAAAACTGTGTCTGTGGCCTCTTACATGGTGAATGTTTTCGTGTTCATGTGTATTATACAGAAGCTTGGGCGGATTGTTCGTTTTCTTTAACGAACACTTCTTGGAGTCTCTTCTTAGAGGCAAAGTGGCTGTGCCAGCCAATCCACGTGGTGTCGAAGGACAATCTACAAATGAACCTTTAAGTTAACTTACCTGATGATTATCCTAAGGCCCACTCCTGCTCTTTGTCCTTTTTTTTTAAGATGTATTTATTTGTGCATACATGAACTGGGGTACAGGCCAGAGGTGAAGGGGGTGAAAGGATTCACCAGAGACAGAGTGGGGAGCAGAAGAGGCAGATCTACTGAAGTACACTGCTGAGGGGAGCAGCGGGCGAGACAGCAGAGGTCTGCTGGGCCGTGTGGATCCCCTCCCTGACTAGGGATGCTTCATAGTGAGGTGCTTAACCCACTGCACCACCAGGGAAGCCCCTCTTTGTCCTTTTTGATTCTGAGTTTGGCTTTCAGAGCCTTTGTTACAAAGAACAGCTCTCGCTTCTCGTGTTTTGCGTTTGATTTTGCCTCTTTGGATTTCTCTCTAAGTCTCATCGCACCCACTTGCTCTCTCCCAGGAGTGCGTCGGTGTTTCTAGTGGCCCCTAGCATCTCTTCTTATTTACCTGTACTATAAAATTTATCCTTAAAAACACTTTTCTTTCCAAATCAATGGAATGTTGGGTGAATGGGAGGTGGACCTATGGGATACAGCTGCCATCTTCCTCAAATCATCTGTCTTCATATCTATTATGTACTTTGTCACTACATGAATATAATTTTTCTCCATTTTATTCTCTAAGTAGTTACTGTGGCACATAGGAAGCCCATTTGCTATAGTGCGCACGTATGTACATGGGTAACCTGGCTGTGGGCGGGCTCCTTTCTGGTTAGGTTTTTCTTACATTTCTAGTTTATAACCACAAACATCTTGTTTGTTCAACATTTTGCATGTTAGATTTTTGGCCCGGACTGGGTGGTTCTACTGCTGATCTGGGATCATTCATACGACCACAGTCTGCTAGCAGCTTGCTCGCGGCCTCTGTAAGGGGGAGTCTTTGCTCCTTGCATTTTTACCCTCCAGCAGGCCAGCCCGGGCTTCTGCGCATGGCAGACGTAGCTCCTCTGAGACTCGCTGCTTCCCCAGGTTCTGCTCTGCAGGTCCTCTTGTGCCAGTTCTGGCACAGGACTCAACATGTTTTATTTCCAAAGGTAAATTAGTTACCAATGCAATAGTTATAAAGCATAACTTATTGACAATTTCGTAGAGTAGATGGTGGAAGTTTTTTACAGAGCTAAGCATTACTGCAGAAGTCTCCCAAACTGCCTTTTTCTCAAAAAATAAAACTTTTCTACTCATTTTTCTATTCACTAACCTCTATTGCCAATCCTTAAGTTCTCCATTTTCTTTTTTTTTAAGATTGATTTATTTATGCATACAACAAGAACTGGGGTAGAAGTCAGAGGTGGGGGTGGGGGGGTAAGAAGATTCACCAGAGACAGAGCAGGAGCAGAACAGGCAGATTGACTGAAGTACACTGCTGAGGGGAGCAGCGGGCGAGGCAGGAGAGGTCTGCTGCGCCATGTGGGTCACCTCCCTGGCTGGGGATGTTTCATAGTGCGGTGCTTAACCTCTTGCACCACAAGGGAGGCCCCGTTTTATATTTTCTCTTTTTTTCTTTATTTATTTATATATATATTTGACATCAATTGTGGTCCCCATGGATTTCCCATCACCATTTCACCAGTGCACCATCACCTCAGTCCCTGCGCTCTTTCTGCCTTGAACCCATTCCCTCCCCTCTCCCCACAAAGTATTTCTGGTTTGTCCTTGTCTTTCTGTTTTTGTTGTTTTGTGGGGTTTTTTTATTGTTATTATTCTTTTCCTTGGTCCCTTATTTGGTTCCCTTATATTGCTCCTAGAAGTGAAAACATCCGCATTTTCTGTTTTCTTATTGGGACGATTTTAATCAGAACTGGACCCTCCAGCATCAACACATAGCACTGTCTTCCAGTGTTTGACCAAATGTCATTTTAACCCTGGTTCCCAAGAAAAGAGCCTTTGACCATATGCGACGGCTCAGGACAGACTGTCCAAGAAGCCCTGTCTGGAACATGCATGAGAGTCTGCCTGGCTCACTCGCACTTGCCTTTCTTGTTGGTAAAATGCTCGTCCACATCTTTATATTGCATTATCTGGTCCCTCGTGCAGTTATTAGAGAAGCCAGATCTCACACTTTGAAATAAGGTGTTTCATAATTCTAAAAGTGGGGGTGGGGGCCCCTGGTTGCCCAGGGGGTTGAGCGCCAGTGAAGCATCAGCGGCACAGCAGCACGAGCTTGATCCCTGCTACCGGCCAGGGAGGGGACCCACATGGTGCAGCAGAACTCTCCTGCCTCCCCACTGCTCCCCTCAGCAGTGGATTTCTGTGGATCCACCTGTTCTGCTCCCCACTCTGTCTCTGGGGAATCATCTCACTCCCCAGCACCTCTGGCCTGCACCCCAGTTCCTGTGTGCAGAAATAAATCTTTTAAAAAAACAAACAAACTCAAAATGCATGGGCCTCCCTAAGGGTGCAGGAGTTAAGTCTCACTGCTATGAAGCATCTGCAGCCACTGCAGCACGAGTTCGATCCCCGGCCAGGGAGGGACCCCCAGGGCACAGCAAACCTCTCGTGCCTCGCCCACTGCTCCCCTCAGCAGTGTGTTTCAGTCCATCTGCCTGTTTTCTCCCCACTCTGTCTCTGGTGGATCCTCTCACTTCCTGCACCTCTGGCCTGTACCCCAGCTCTTGTATGAATAAACACATTTTTTAAAAAAAAGAACTACAACAGAATTAACTTTAAAATTCAACATAATGCCTTGGGGTGTAAATCCTTTAAACATGTCCTTTCAATGGTGAACTATTAAAGCAGCTTGTTTATGCTTCATAAAAATTCTCCACCATACACTCATTTTACTGCTGTGCTGTCTTTACTGCTTGTGTTTTCTTTGGTCTTGAAGCTTCTGAGACCCTGTGTGCCAGAAACTATCTCTATTCCCCCCTAGATACACGTTCCTTTCTTGGAGTTGTGACACCACTTGTCCTTTGCCTCCAGTGTGGTGTATGAGAGATCGAATGTCAGTTTAATTAGCCTCCCTTTGTAATAAAGTGTTATTTCTGTCTAGACATTTTAAAAATAATTCTTGCTTATCTTTCACTACATTTCACTGTGTCTAGAGGTACGTATGTGTATTTGCATCTTAACCACTCTGTTCAGCTCTGTGATCCCCTTAGATCTGAAATAATTTGTCTAAATCTAAGAAATTTTCTCATCATTTATAAGCATTTCCTCCTTTCTGATCGCTGTATTCTTTTTTAAGGTCCTATCACTTGGGTTTTGATATTTATACTTCTACCCTCCTTATTAATTTACTTTTCTTTCATTAACCCCATCTCGATTCATTTCTGGTGTTATTACCTTTTCAAATACATCCATTCTCATATCTAACCTGTTCCACTGAATGATTTATTTGAGCAATTCATTTCCAGTATCTCTTCTGTTTAAGTGTGTGTTCCTGGGAAGATGACAAATCTTTCCATTCTTTATATGAGGGTTTGAAGTTTGCTATGTCTTAGGGTACAGGTCGATCTGGAGCTCAGGCAACCTTCCTTCCCCTCCCCAGTCTGTGACTCTCCATGGAAGCTTCCAGGAATCTTGCCTTAGCCACCAACTCAGAATGGGGAGAAGGGGGTTGTTATTTGTTATAATTGCCTAGCCCATTGGGTGGAGGCAGGGCTAGGGAAGGAATGCAGAGTTACCAGCCAACCCAGCTGCACTTTTTCAACCCCACTATGAGCTTTTAAACCCCACTGACCTTGATGTGACCAAGGCACCACAGACTGGTAGGGCCAATTGTCTGCTCTGTAGTGTTTACAGGATACATAATGAATCTTCCAGAAAAATATGAAGAGAGACAAGGATATAATCCGAAAACTCTACCTCAGTTATCCTCCATCTGTGGTCTCTGACTTTTTCCCACCCTAGACTATGTCATCTCCCAAGGGGGACCAAACCATCAAGAGTTTTGTTGCTGGGAACTGTTATGAAAATCAACCACCTCCTCATCTCTTCTGTCCCATCAGTAGGGTTAGGTTTGGGAGAGGAAGCCATCAGCTATTGCTGCTTCACCATCTTCATCTAGAACCAGATATGTCTTTACATTTTAATCAGTATTTTAGGTCATGACTAACAGCAGCTACAACAGTAATAACTAAACTGTATCTTTCACTTGCCACATGACAAGTGCTGTTTTAAGTGTTTTACATATATTAACTCCCTTAATCATAATAGCAACCTGATGAACTAGATACTGTAATAGGGTGGTCCCTTGAAGGCCTTATATGTTTGTCTTAATGTAGTGAATGGCAAAACCCATTTAGAGAGAGCAGGTTTGGGGGTTCTAATTGTGCCCCTCTCCCTGCCCCATAACAATATCAGGGTTATCTCCCGTTTACTCTCAGGAGACTGAGGCACAGAAAAGTTATGTGGCTTACACGTTACACAGCTGTAAGCTGAGAAGTCAGAATTTGATGAGAGAGCTTGCATTCTTTTTTGTTAATTTTTTTAAGATTTATTTTTTTATGCATACAAGAAGTGGGGTACAGGCCAGAGGTGTGGGATGTGAGAGGGTTCACCAGAGACAGAGTGGGGAGCAGAACAGGCATATCAACCGAAGTACACTGCTGAGGGCAGCAGCGGGCACAGCAGGAGAGGTCTGCTGTGTCACGTGGATCCCCTCCCTGGCTGGGGACCGAACTCGGGGACCGAACTCGCGCTGCTGTGTTGTGGATGCCTCACAGTGAGGCGCTCAACCCGCTGCGCCACCAGGGAGACTAGTGTTCTTAATTCTTCTACAGCTCCACTATTAGCATCCATTCTTTATCCATCCCTTAAACTTTTCTTTCTTGTGCCTCTTCTCACCCCTCATGTGTACATTACCTAAAAGTTTCCTTCAGTATTGAAACTCATTATTTTTTTAAATTTATTTATGCATACAAGAGCTGTGGTACAGGCCAGAAGTGCAGAGCGTTAAGAGGAGTCACCAGAGACAGAGTGGGGAGCAGAACAGGCAGATCAACTGAAATACACTGCTGAGAGGAGCAGTGGATGAGACAAGAGAGATTTGTTGCAACCATGTTCGATCTCCCTGGCTGGGGATCGAACTCAGGCTGCAGTGACTGCAGATAGCTTCATAGTGCTGAGACTTAACTTCTTGGGCCACCCTTTAAATTTCTAATCAAAGTTATTTAGATTCAAGGTCCTCCCTGGTGACACAAGGGGTCAAGCACTGCACTATGAAGCATTCTCAGCCACTGCAGCACGAGTTCTATCCCCAGGCCAGGGAGGGGACCCACATGGCACAGCAGACCTCTCCTGCCTCACCCTCTGCCTTTGAGCAGTGTATTTCAGTCAATTTGCCTGTTCTGCTCCCCATTCTGTCTGTCTCTGGTGAATCCTCTCGTGCCCTACACCTCTAGCCTGTACCCCAGTTCTTGTATGCATAAATAAACCTTTAAAAAAAGTTACTTAGACTTAATAGATTTTATCGTTCCAACCCCCCTCCCCATTGCTTGTTGGAATCTTCACTTTCCTCCTAAATTCATTTTTTCTATGTGATGGATTGCAGACCTTAATAATCCTTTTCGAAAATGTTTGTGTATGATGAATTTTCTGAAATATTTTTGCTCTTAATGTATTATCTTGACTGGATATAGAAATTTAGGTTCAAAGATTTTGCTCTTTGAAGAACTCCATTATATCCTCTTACTCCTGTGGGATTTTCCAGGATTTTCTCTTTATCCTTTGGAATTTTATCTTTGTCCTATAAATTTTATTTCTAGAGGGGGGTGTGGTGTATGTGTGTGTGCACATGTGTGTGTTAATCATGCTCAGAATTTAGTGGTTTTCATCAGTTTGAAGATCATGTCCTTTTTCAGTTCAGAAAATTCTAGAACATTATTTCAATTATTGCCTTTTCACCAATCTTTCTATTTTCCACATCTGCAACTCCCATTAGATGAGTGTTGAAACATCTGAATTCTATCCTCCATTTCCTTTTTTGTCTTTCGTGCTTCCTATTTCTTAATCCCCGTGCTGTACTGTAAAATAGCACTATCGCCTGAACACATTTTATCATTCGGTTGCTTCAGTTTTTTATTAATTTGCAAAAACTTTGTCATATATCAGGGATACTTTTAATCTGTTTCACAGTGTAGGAGACCAGAATATGGCACCCCAAAATATGTCTCTTGGCATAATTATGTTGAGAGGTTTATTTTGAGAACTAGGAGCTCTGAAAACAAATTATACGTTATTCTTTTATAAGAAAAATTCATACTTATAAAGGAAATCTCCATTTTAAGTGTATCTCCCTATCAGTACCAGGAAGAAAGAAGACTAAACTACACACCCAAAAAAAAAAATCATAGCAATGGAGAACCCACTTAAATCTGCATAACAAACCTACCCTTGTTTACCACACTTTCCTGGTCACCTCCCAGTAACTGGCCTCCACCACTCAGATGCCCCAAACCCCTTTTCCTTTGTTTTACCTCAAGTTGTTATATAAACCCAACTCTCACCATCCTTTTGAGAGTCTCCCATCTATATATGAAATAGCCATGCTAATACATTTCTATTTTTCTTTTGTCAATTCCTCCTTTGTTAGGCCCTAGCTAAGAACCTAGAGGGCTAAAAATATTTTTTCCTCCCTTACAATGTGGAAACAGCTCCCCTCAAATTTACCTTTCAATGGGTGTTTACATTGTCTTTTGACTTAGCTGTACTTTCGCTTGTCTTTAAATGGCAAATTGACTGCACATTGCCTTGCCATGACAGGAAATGGTTATGCCACCTCCAGACTTACTATATTTTCCTAAATGTTCTTTTAGTTCTTTATGAATTCACATTAAAGCCCCTAATTTTTCTCAAATGTATTTCGTGTGGTTTTAAAAAAAAAGATTTATTTATGCATACAAGAGCTGGGGTATAGGCCAGAGTCGCAAGAGGTGAGAGGATTCACCAGACAGAGGGGGGAGCAGAACAGGCAGATTGACTGAAGTACACTTCTGAGGGGAGCAGCAGGCAAGGCAGGAGAGGTCTGCTGTGCCATGTAGGTCCCCTCCCTGGCCGGGGATCGAACTCAGTGCTTCACAGTGCAGTGCTCAACCCACTGCACCACCAGGGAGGCCCTTCATGTGGTCTTAAGTAAGAATTTAATCTTTATTTTCTTCTTTTCTTTTTTTTAAAGATTTATTTATTTATGTATACAAGCACTGGGGTACAGGCCAGAGGTGTGGGGGGGGTGAGAGGATTCACCACAGAAAGCGGGGAGCAGAACAGGTAGATCAACAGAAGTACACTGCTGAGGGGAGCAGCAGGCACAGCAGGAGAGATCTGCTGCGCCATGTGGGTCCCCTCCCTGGCCGGCAGCAGGGATCGAACTCGTGCTGCAGTGGCTGCGGTTTGCTTCATAGTGTGTTGCTTAACCCACTGCACCACCAGGGAGGCCCCAATCTTTATTTTTTTCTAAATGGATAGACACTTGTCAAACCTTGTGCATTATGAGATCCATCACTTGTCCACTGCTAAGTTTGAGTGTACAGGTCATTCTGTTTCTCAACTGTTCCTTTTTGTGGTGTTTCTTGTTAAGTATGAAGACTTGGATTTTTTAAGGCCAGGTACTAGAATTTCAATCTAGCATTATTATCAAAAAGCAGGCGTGGGAGTGGCTCAAGTTAAGTAGCACTAAGGAATGAAGAAGAGTGAAACAAAGCGTAATGTATTTTAATCAATCAACTGTCTTTCTAAATATGGAGAGAAGAAAACATCTGTAGCGGTCTGTACATGCATAAAAAATGTGTAAGATAAACATCTCAAACATCTGAAAATTTCTTTCAGAAACATGTGAATTTTAACAGTAATACTATTTTCACCTATGAGTGGAAAAATCTTAAGTTTGGGTGCAAAAACTTATGACTTTCATAACTCAGGATGCTGGCATGGCTGTGGTAAAACTGGCCTCAAATACATTGTCTAGTGGCAGAGCAAAACGGCCACTCAGGCTCCTCCTTACATCTGCCATGTGTGTTCCTACCCCAGGGTCTTTGCACTTGCTTTTGCCTCTGCCTGGAACATGTTGTCTGAATGATCACTGCTAGCTGATGTCAGATCTGACTCCTTCTCTCCTCCTCAGTGACACCTCCCTGACTGCCAATATTCATTTTCCTCATGCACTCATCTTTATCAGAAATGACTTCTCCTTTTCTCTCTTCTACCAGATCATGGGTCAGCACATTTTTTTTGAAAAGGGCCAGATAGTAAATAGCTTAAGCTTCATGGGTCATTTGGTCTCTTGCAACGCCTCAGCTGTGCTGCTGTAGCACAAGAGAACCATGGAAGGGAAAGTTTGACTGTGTTCCAATAAAATTTCATTTGCAGACACTGAAATTTGGATTTCATACTGTTTTTCAAGTGTCACAAATTTATTCTTCTTTTTATTTTTTTTTCAGTCATTTGGAAATATGCAAACCAATCTTAGCTGGGGGCTATCCAAAACTATGGGAGGCTGAATTTGGCCTTCGAGCCAGTTTGCCCACTCTTATGGCTAAAACATCAACTGCAGGGATTATCACCTACTTCATTCACTGCTGTATCTAGAACCTAGAACCTAAACAGCACCTGGCACCCAGTAGCTTCCCTGTAATTGTTTGAGTGACTGAGTAAATGAAGAGCGAGTTGAGTACCGAGTTACTGAAGAAGTGAAGTGAGTGCATATAGGAGAGCTGGCTTTCAGGGCCTCAACCGACCCCTGTCTCAACCTAGGCAGGCTTCCCCAAAGTCTTAGAAAGAGATCAGAAGGCAGAGCCGGCATTGAAATCGGCATATTTATTCATCTTCTGTAGCTCAAGGGTAATCCTGACAAACAGCTTCAGCCAGGAGGAGACAGAAAGAACTACACTGGGCAGGGGCTCCCCCAGGACCTGGCATCCACCTCCTCTTCCTCTTCCTCCCATGGGTTTGGGGTTGGGGTTGGGCTTAGGGCCATGATTCAAGCTTGGCATCCCTGGGGAGAAGGGAAGTAGACCACTGCGCAGCCTCTATAGCCCCCTACCTCCGACTGCCACGTTACTGGGCACCAGACACCTCCACACACCAGACAGGGGAGTGGTCCCGTCTTCCTCCACATGCACAGGTGCATGCGCACAGGGGCCCAGGCTGGGCAGGGCGTGGTCAGTGTCCAGACACGTGGTTCTGGCCTGTGGCCCAATTGGCAAACATAAAGCCTAGACTGATGGCCATGAAGAGCACCCCCAGGGCACCGAAACACAAAGCCTGTGGACAAGAGAAAGAAGATGGGGCAGGGTGAGCCTCCCACCCAAGCTCCTCCTGGGAATGTTCTTTGAATCCTCCACCCGCCCCCAGACAGTGTCCCCTTCACGCCTGACTTTCCTTCGTGCTCCCTCTCCTTCCATGAAATCAGCCCCTCCCTGTGGAGCCCTCCAACTTCCAAGGACCCTTCAGGGCATATGCTCCTCTGTCCTCCCTGAGAGCACCCCCACCCTCTTCTAACAGTGCTCCTGCCATTGGTTTAGAAAAGGCTCACTCTGCGCGACCCCCTCCTCAGTGCTCCCCCTCTCTTCCCCACACCCTGCTGATGCTGTGCGCTCAGGCCCTGCCTCAGACCATCTCCTCAATTCTTTTTCTGTTTAAAGTTTTATTTATTTATGCGTACAAGAGCTGGGGTACTGGTCAGAGTAGCGGGAGGTGAGAGGAGTCACTAGAGACAGAGCGGGGAGCAGAACAGGCAGACTGACTGAAACATACTGCTGAGGGGAGCAGCGGGCAAGGCAGGAGAGGTCTGCTGTGCCATGTGGGTCCCCTCCCTGGCTGGGGATCGAACTCACGCTGCTCTGCCCCGGATGCGTCACAGTGTAGGGCGCTCAACCTGCTGCGCCACCAGGGAGGCCCCCCCATCTCCTTAATTCTGCCAGACCATGTGCTCCCTACCCCCACTTCCCCAAGGCCCTCTTGAGAGTGTCTTTTATCTGCGGCCATCCTGCAGTGCTCCCCTCCTCAGAACAGCTCCTCTTTCACCACCCCGCCCCTGGAGTGCTTACCTGGATCTTGGGCCAGGAGTAGAGGGGCTCCACCTCAGAGGGTACAATGCGGAGGTAGAAGATGCTGGGGAGGATGAAGATGAGGCTGGGGGCGGAGGTGGACCCTGGAGGACGAGCAGGAGGGACAGGAGTCGGTGTAAGTCTGGGTGCAAGGCCCAGATGAGGCGGGATCTGGGGCTGGGCTTGGAGTACTGACCGATAACCCCAAAGATATCTCGGATAGTCGGCACGCAGATGACAAGGACATTGACCAAGACGAGGATGATGAGGGCTATGGCCACATGCCGGGGCCAGCTGAAGGACTTGCTTGGGAAGAGCAGCTGCTGCAGGGCGCGGCGGATCTGCAGCCAGAGCAGGGCAGGACACGGTCAGGGCCTAAGAGGCGCCTCCCCATCCAGGTGATCACGTCTTCAACTCCACCCTCCGAGGAGCTACCCTGCTCTCCAAGGTCCCTGATTTACCTGCCATCTGACTATGCCTTCACCCCGGTTGGTCATCCATCTGTGCCTCCACTTTCTAAATGACTGCCTGCCTTTCTCTTATTTGACAGTCTAGGCCTCTTCCTTCTGTCCGATCATCCACCTATACCTCTACTCCATTACGTGAAATTGTTGCCTCCTCCTCCGTCCGACTCTCCCTGCACGTCCCTCTGTTTAACGCCCACATGTCCTCCCACCCGTCTGAGATCCCTGCCTCTCCCCACCTGACTACCCCCTGCCTAAACCCACCTCCTCATCTAAAAGCCTTGTCCTCCTACACCTCACTGCGTCTGCCGCCACCCTTTCCCCGTCCCTCCATCTCCCCACTCTGAATGTCCATCTGTCTATGCCTCTCCCTTCTCTGACCACTCCTGCCCCCTTCTGTCTGGTCATCTGTCTGTGCCTCCTTCCTCTGTCCTGCCATCTCTATGTCTCCCTTCTGGCCGGCCTTCTGTCTCTGCCATTCTTGTCTGTCCCCTCTGTCTCCTCCATCCATCCATCTACTCCTGTACTCCTATGTCCACCCGCCATCCAAATGTCCCTGCCTCTGTCCTCTACCCATCCATGTCCTCGCCCCCACGCACAGGAAACAGCACGACGGGCACAGTCAGAGTCACTGCCAGCAGCACGGCCAGGCGCACACAGAGGATGAGCAGGTCCCCCTGGCTGTACATATGCAGCATCTCTGCTTCCACGCTGCCTGGGCAAGGAACACGGATGAAGGATGAGATGGAAGTGCACCCGCACCATGCCCCAGAAACGCACAGACATACATGGTGACGAGATCTACATGCGTGATGAACACCTTGGAAACATGGGTCCAAGGGCGTGGAGGGTAAAGGCTCAGATTCCTGCCCCAGTCCTCGGCCTGGTGCCCACCCCAGCTCCCACCCAGCCCTGGCCCAGCCTACTCACTGTAGAACGTGAGATATCCAAAGGTTGCTGTGAGCCCATACATGCAGAACATGGCTCCAATGGACACATTGGCCACGGCCTGCATCCTGCGCTTGGAGGGCCTGGGGTATATAGAAATCATGGCACTGTCATGCCCAGTTCCTTCAAAACCAGCCCCCCTCCAGTGTCCCCTCCCCCCAGGGCTGAGGTTCAGCTGGTATACACTGGGATGCCCATCTCTACCCCCACCCCCTCTCCATCCACCCGCCTATCACCCACTTGACCATCTCTGCTTCTTCCCTCCATTTGACTGTCACTGCCTCTCCCCTCCATCTGACCACTGATGCCATCACTCTCTCCGATCGTCCACACCTCCCCCCAACATACCATCCCCACCTCCTCTTTTGTCCGTTCATAACCTCCATCTCCCCATTCCCATCCATACACACCACCCCTCCATCTGACCACCTCTCCCCCCACACTCCATCCATTCACTCTCGGACCGAATGTTAAAAGAGTAGAATACTTACACCCCAGTCGGCAAACCGTCCCTGCCCTGAGTCTCCTCAGGCCTCCTGGACACCTCAAACCTCGCCCTTGGCATAATCTAGCCACAAGCAAGCTAGGGCCCCAAGACCACTGCGAGCATCCTCATGTTCGAACTACCACCCCCAGCTGCTGGCCTATCACGCCTTCCCACTCACCGGCAGAGCTCCGTGTAGATGGGCAAGACCTCAGGGTGGCAGACGAAGGCAAAAGCCATAATGGGCACTGTGTAGAACATCTGGGGGAATGGCCCGAGTACATGAGATTAGCCTGCAGGGCTCCATCCCTCCTCCCCCTCCCTCTGAGCCCACTACTGCCCTCCATATTGGTTAGACACGACGCCCAATGCCTGGCCCCACTCTGAGCAGTCTTGCCAGGTCCAGAGGCCCAGGTGTGCGGCAAGCCCTATCCAACTGCACACCCACCCACCTGTGAGTCAACTGTGAACATCCGGGCCTCACAACTTCTGTTGAGACCCTGGATGGGCGGATCTGAGGGGCTCTGGCTCTCCACTATTGTCTCATTGTGGACTATAGCACAGCTGAGTTCGAACTTCTTATAGATGACCTGGGAGAGGAAATAGGGGAAGTGAGGTCGCAGGGAGGGCTATATCCCAATGGCCCAAGCTCTCACCCTACTTTCCCATGGCCTTCTGTCTCAGACTCACCGAAATGAGGAAAAACAGCATGCAAGTCAGAGAGAGCCCACTGGTATACCCCAGGTAGCCTGCAGGGGCAATACACAGAGCCTCAGAAATCAAGGAAACCCCCACCGCAGATATCCGACTCCTAGCCTAGCCTTCAAGGCTCCCTCACCCCATTAAAGCCACACTTTTGCACCAGCCTTTACTTCCACCTGGATCAGCTTCCCCCTCATAGCAAACGCCCATTCATCTGCTACAGTCCACATCAAACAAGCCCTCTCCGGGCACTCTGTGACCTGTGAAAATGGGAATTCTCTCATGTGGCTGCCCTTCTCTCACGCCACTATCTAATGACAGGTGCAGGGAGCCTCTTACCCAAGTGTCTCATGAGGGCCAGGGGCAGGATGATGAACACACTGACAATGACGATGAGGAGATTTCCCTTCAGGAACCAGTCCCTAGGGAGACAGGCAGACATAGTGAGTGGCTGTCAGCCAAAGGAAACTCAGGCAGACAGACAGAGATTTCTGCTTGAGGACAGCAGACACAAGTTTGCCTCCATCATTAGAAGCTGTTCAGATGGGCACAGCAGTGAATGGCACAACAGGATTGACAGAAAAAGCCAGACTGTCAGAGTCAGCCAGAGACAGAGCTGAAAACACTTGCACAGTCAGACAAAACCGTACCATCAGTCTCTCAAGTGAACACACACGCAAGTGAGCAAACACCCCAAATCAGTCAGGCTCAGCCAGCCCAACACGAGGTGCCAGACTCTATAAAGACCAAGCCAAGACCCCGGCATATCTGAGGTAGAACAGTCTGGTAATCTAGTACAGGCAATGATGCAGGCCCAGACAAAAAGTTGGCAACATACCTCTGTGAGGCTGTTGGAACAACTTAAGGTTTATTGAACCTTAAGTCCACGAGCTACACATCCAAAGACCGAAAAAGACACAGAATGAGCCCACTGGCCACACTGTGGGAATAAAGCTCAAAGCAAGAGTGGGAGCTGTACTGCTAAGAGATACAAGGGCTCAGGTAAGACTCGGTTAATACAGAATCAGCTAAACGACCGCTCACTCCTGCAAAAGAACTTGATTGTGTGCCTACCACACGTGTTCACAGGCCTTCACACACTATCTCGTACACACATTTGCACAGAAACAAACAACAGGGCACTACTGATCGTATCTACAGTGGGAGCTAATCGGAATAATTAGACACACCTAGTCACACAGACCGTGAGCTAAGTAGATGGTGTCAGAATCAAACCAAAGATCTAGCAGGAGACACAGTCAGTGGAAAGATCTAGCAGGAGACACAGTCAGTGTTCACACACCAGTGAACAGATTCAGTCAGCAGGTGGATCCAGAATCAAATAGTCCCCCAGATCCATACTCAGAACAGCCGTCAAACATACATGGCTGAAACCACCATATAGAGGACACATACACTCAGAGTTGAAGATCACACACACAGCCAGAGAGAATTTGCCAGAACATCAGTCACCAAAGCAACCATCCATTTACAACCAGACAGATTCAGTCAGCCTGATGGACCGAGAAGCAAACAGAATCAGCTGGACGGGGGAAGTCAGCGTAAGCAAATGTCAAACACACATGGCCGGAGTCGCATTATACAGGACACAGCTGGAGTCAATTACCAGACAGCCAGACAAAGAACCTGTCGGTGCAGCAGTCACAGATTCAAACCCGCAGAATTTGAAGTCTACTGGACAGGGACAGTCACGGCCAGCAGCAGTGGTCAAGGAGTCACCAGACAGAATCAGCCGGAAGGACAGTCACAAAAATCGACACGTGGCCTTACTGGATTCCCAGTCAGAGCAAGAGCCACACACGTGGATGGCATCACATTGTGAGGAACCACAGTCTAACTGAACTGCTCCGCACAGACTAGCACAGCAGCTGGACCTCACGTAGAGGCCGTGGTCTTCTGACCTGCCAAGGGGTGCTGCTCACTCACCCCTCAGGATCCATGTCCAGGAAGGTGCCGATAACCAGGGGCAGTTCGGATTTGATGATGAACAGGTAACTGGACATGGCTGATGTGGATGGGGGGAGGCATAAGCAAAAGGAATCACCTCATCCCCCCCTCCCTGTCTTCCTCAGCTCAGCCTGGGGAAGCCCACCTCACCCACCCTCTTCCCCAAGGCTGACCACGCCCCACTCGGAATGCTCACCCCCAACATTGTGCAGGCAGATGACCATGGCCACCACGACCTTCCCCGCGGGCCCCAGTGCCCTCTGCCCCAGCTGCTCATAGGCTCGGATGCCTGGGGGTGGAGGGGTAAAGGGGAAGAACGGGTTATGAATCCAGGAGGCCAGGCCTGAGGACCAGAGGTGGGGAGTAGGGAGACCCAGGGGGGTCTAGGAGCTGGGGAGGTGAGGCCTGGGGGTGTGATTGATGGGGGATGGAGGCAGTTAGGATTGGGCTTACATGTGGCTAGGGAGAAGGTTGGGGACTGGGTGGGTGTTAGCAAGAAACAGGGCAGCAGTGACATCTGAGCCCTAGGGCGGTGGGAGTTGGGGAGTTGGGAGCTGAGGAACCGGGGTTTCAGAATTGTGGGGCCAGGTTAGAGGGAACTAGAGGCTGAGGGCTGGGAGTTAGAGGCAGAGTGCAGTGGTCTGGGGTGGGGAGGGTCTGAGCCATGGGGTGTGACAGCTGAACAGAAGGACCACGGTTGTGGATTAGGAGTTGGGGGGTTGGGAGCCTAGGTAAGGTCTGAATGGGGTCTGGAATCTAGGGAGCTGGATGGGGTTTGCAGTCTTAAGTTTGGGATTTGGGGTCAGGGTGGTATGTCCAGAATCTGGGGCTTGGGCTGAGGTCTGGGTCTCACCAACAACACCAGCGCAGGTCAGCAGGAGATGGATGGAGTAGGAAGACAGAAGCGCAATGCACAGCAGCAGGGCCCTGCGGTAGATGGCACAACTCAGAATTGGCCCCCAGACCTCCCGCCCGCCCCTCAGCCCTCCTGCCTCCCACCTCCCACCCAGCTGCCTATGAACTCACAAGAAGAAGAGGACCCCTGTGTGGGCCATGGCGTAGGCCAGCCCCAGGATGCCGCTGCCCATGATGGCGTTGCTGAGGTTGAACACCGACATCCCGAACGACGTCTTCCCCTCGAAC
>JAGFMF010012136.1:97808-109227 GCA_019455555.1 Galemys pyrenaicus | reverse complement strand
GAAGGACAAGCGAGATGTCTACTACCGCCTGGCCAAGGAGAATGGCTGGCGTGCCCGTAGTGCCTTCAAGCTGCTACAGCTCGATGAGGAATTCCAACTCTTCAAAGGTCCCCACCTGTGGGGGGAGTCACAGTGGGGAAAGGGGGGTGGGGCGAGCAAAGGAATAGATTAGTGGGCTGGGTCTGCTGCACTCCCTGTGGTAGTTGGGCTGACTTGGAGGGTCTGTGGGACAGGGGCCAGGGGCCAGGCAGGAAGATGGGCAGATACGCAAGAGGAATAGGGGCACCTGGGCAGGGGAAAGATGGTAGGTGTTCACCAGGGGAGAGGGGTGAGTTTTACAGGGTCACTGGGTTGAAAAAGTGGGTGCAACTGACCACTACACCTTCCTGTGTATGCTCAGGAGTGACACGGGCAGTTGACCTGTGTGCAGCCCCCGGTAGCTGGAGCCAGGTGCTGAGCCAGAAAATTGGGTGAGTGTGGAGTCCCGGATGTCAGGAGCCTGGGAGGGCAATCTAGGTGGAAGGTAGGCCAGGAGTAGGCACGGGGCTGACACAGGCTATGTTGTCCACAGGGGCCAGGGTTCTGGCCACGTGGTGGCTGTGGACCTTCAGGCTATGGCTCCATTACCAGGTGTGTTACAGATCCAGGGGGACATTACTCAGGTGAGTGCATGACTGAAGGCGTGTATACTGGGCAAAGAATTCCCCCCACGCACACACCTGAAGCCTACAAAAAGTAGAGAGAAAGAAATAATCTGAGAGGACACATGGACAGAAATAGAGTCAGTAACTAAGAGAGCCCAAGACAGTGTGATAGTGAAGTACTGGCAGGTCATCGTCACAGAGAGGTAGCAAAAAGTGGTGGGACTGGGACCCAGAGAAGGAGCCTGGTCACAGACAGGTAAGGCCTGAGAATTTCACTGACTGAGGGGGGGGTGGCTATAGGCCAGGTCCTGGGCAGGTGGGATTAGAGGACTGGAAGGACAGGGCTTGGGCCACTCATCCTCCCTCTCTTCCATAGCTCTCCACGGCCAAGGAGATCATTCAGCACTTTGAGGGCTGCCCCGCAGACCTAGTGGTGTGTGACGGGGCTCCTGATGGTAAATAGCAGGGATTGGGAAGCCAGGTGGGGAGCTTGTGTGTGTCCCTCTCTGCATCTCCCACCACTTCTCACTGCCTCTCCCCTCCACCGTTAGCTGTTCCCCACCTCTGCTGCCTGTTCTCTGCCTCTGTCTTTCCCTCCTCACACTGTGTGCCTTTTTTTTTGTGCATTTGTCTACCCTTCCCTCTCTCAGCTCTCTTCTCGCTGTATTTGTTTAATTCCATCTTACTGTTCTTGTTTTTTTTCCTTCAGTCAGTCACATCAGTTCAGTGCACCTTTACTGAGCAACTATTGTGCGTCAGGCACTGTTCTGCATGCTGGGAAAACATTTATGACTAAAATTCCAGCAATCTCTGTCCTCACTGAACTGGTGTTCTATGGGAGAAGATAGAAAAGAGCTCTCTAGAATGCCACAAGGTGATGCCACAAGGTACCTTGAGGAACTCCGTGGAATGGGGAAGGAGAAGAGAGTACCGGTTGGAATTTTAAAGTGAATGGACTAGGGCTCACTGACTTTAGAGCAAGGATCTGAAGGAGGTGAGGAAGTAGGGCAGGGCATGCCTGGAGGAAGGACAGTCCAGGCAAAGGGACCAACTCAGGCGAAGGCCTTGAGGTAGGAGGGTGCTTGGCATGTGTGAGGACTGGCAGGGAGACCGGTGTGTGTTCAGAGCAGAGTAAATAAGAGGAGAATGATAGGTGAGTCCTGCGAGCTGTCGGGGGTAGCTCCTTGTGTGTTCCAGTGAGGACTTGCACTTTTTCCAGGGAGAAAAACCCTGAGAAAATTGTGAGCAGGGGAAGGCCGGGCCGGACTCAGTTTGTGGCAGGGTCCTTCTGGCTGCTGTGAGCAGTGGGAGGCTCAAGAGTGGAAGCAGGGAGCCCGGGAAGAAGGAGAGCTCTGCCCTAGTCTAGGCGAGTGGCAGTGGGGAAATGAGAAGAGGGTTAAGTCAGACAGTCTTTTGAAAAAGAACAGACAGAATTTGCTAACAGCTGGAGTGTGGGCGTGAGTAGAGAATGAGCTGGGGTGCGGGAGATGGCCATCAGAGGTAACATCAAAGATTCTTGGCCTGAGACCTTGACGGATCAGATGAACTGGAGAAGATGGTGGGAGGAACAGGTTTGGGCAGGAAGGTCAGGAGTTTGGTTTGGGACACGTGGAGTCTAAGATTTCAAATAGGGTTGGAGGAACTGTCTAGGCTGGAAGTGGAGATGATGCTTTTGATACTTTCATATACAATTATTTTGAGAAGTAAAATGAGTTCTGAGGGTTGAGAGCGCAGAATATGCATCCTTTTGGCAGATGTCAATTTATATGAGTAACTTAGCGGCCTGGGAAATGGTCTTAGTCTCCTGATCTCCCTGGGACAAGAAGATAGCTAGAGCAGGTGGACCCCCACTGATGCTGTTCCTCTTGCTGCAGTAACTGGCCTCCATGATGTTGATGAGTATATGCAGGCCCAGCTCCTCCTAGCTGTGAGTAAACCTGGCTGCCCCTGCTTCAGTTTGGCCCCCTCCTGGCTGTCTCCACCTCAGTCTTAGCCATCTGTCCTGCCCACAGGCTCTGAACATTGCTACACACGTCTTGAAGCCAGGGGGCTGTTTTGTGGCCAAGGTAAGCCTTAGGAAACATGGTCGGGGCCTAGACAGGGGTCCCGAGGACAGCCCTCACACCTCCGTCTGTCCGGCCACCCTGCAGATCTTCCGAGGCCGGGATGTGACACTGATCTACAGCCAACTCCGCGTCTTCTTCTCCAGCGTACTCTGTGCCAAGCCCAGAAGCAGCCGAAACTCTAGCATAGGTGAGCGGAGTGGAGGGGCCACGTGGCAGGTGCAGAGACCGGTCCTGCTTGCAGCAGAAGCGGCCGTGTCCCCTCACTGTGTGTTCCACCCACAGAGGCTTTCGCTGTGTGTCAGGGTTATGACCCCCCTGCGGGCTTCCTGCCGGACCTGACTAAACCCCTCCTGGACCACTCTTACGGTGAGATTCTGGGCCCTATCCCTGGGGAGACTCCACCCACTTGTGGACTTTGTCTCAGGAGGGCTTGCGGCCCCACACCCCGGTGGACACTCTGCCCCTTATGGGAATTCAGCCTTAAGAAGCTCCTCAGCCCTGCCCTCTGGTGGAAATTATACCCCATATGGATGTGTTGTCCCAGGAGAAGCTTCAGCTCAATCCCTTAGTGGTAATTCTTGAACCTGGTGAGACTTCTGTCTCAGGAGGATCCTGAATTTTGCCCCAGTGGAGACCCCACCTGCCTGCACAAGTTCTAGCCTAGGTGGAAACCTGCCTGTTTAGGACTTTGCCCAGTGAGGGTCTTCAGCCTGGCCCCTAGTGAGAAAAGGCAAAGAGCCTGCTCTGATGGCGAGTGCGCTTGAGTGACACAAGGTCCAGGCAGCGAATGATAGAGTGGCAGGTAGATGTGGGAAAAGCGTGTGTGGGGGACAGTGTTTTCAAAGGGGTGATCATGGAGGATCTCCCTGAGGAAACGAATGGATCCAAGTGAAAGATTTCCAGGGGAAGAGTGTGAGAGTGGCCTCTGGACACCCACCGAGGCCTTGCCACCCATGCTGCCGCCTCGTGGCTGGTTCTGGCCACGCTGGCCCTGTCCTGTCTTATTTCTCCCTGCTTGTCAGATCCAGATTTCAACCAATTAGACGGTCCTACTCGCATCATTGTGCCATTTGTCACCTGTGGGGACCTGAGCTCCTATGATTCAGACCGCAGTTACCCACTGGACGTGAGTGCCTACCCAACAGTGGGCGGGGGGGGGGGGCTGTCCTATACGCTCAGGTCCTCACCATCTTCTCCCTCCTGTGTCCCTGCAGCTAGAGGATGGCTCAGAATACAAGTACACTCCACCCACGCAGCCCCCCATCTCCCCACCATACCAGGAGGCCTGCACATTGAAGAAGAAGGGGCGACTGGCCAAGGAGATCCGCCCTCAGGACTGCCCCATCAGCACAGCGGACACATTGACCCAGTCTCTGACCTCCCCACCACGCCACACCCTGCTGACCTCTGAGGTCTGGAAACCCAGTGCCCTCGGTACCATTTCTCTGGGTCACACTAACCCCCTGCCACTGTGCCTCTTCCCCCCAATCACTAGGTTTCTGGGGCCAAAATGCCCCCTACCTCGAAACAGCTGCGAAATCCAATGGGTTGAAAACCAAGTGTGATAAATGGAGTTTAGCCATGTGTCTGAGACTCTTTTCTTTTTCTCAAGTAGGTGGAAGACCTTGAAATGAATTGTTCACCTTAACATATGAAGGTAAATTTGTCTTTTTATCTAAGAATTTTGAGTAATGGGCACCTTTAAGAAAAATCACAGTAAAATTTCACCTTTGGAATTTTTCTGTTAACTGATAAGATTCAATCAACAAACCTTACTAAATAAGACTCTGATGCTATATGCTAAGAACTGGTTTAAGTATTTTACAGTTTACTTACTGAGGCATTCAGTAAACAATCATTGGGCACATATGCCGGGCATTGTTACAGGTTAGAAGCTAGATCACAGAATAAAACAGAAATATATCCCAGCCTCCGTAGAGTCACTTGTTTGGGAAATCCAGGAGTTTCCACATGTACATACTATATATACTTATAAATATATAGTTTGTATTTCACTTTATTTATATACCTTACCTTATAATAAGTATGTGTATTTCCACACAATGTTTTACATGTAATACATAGAAAAGCAGTACAAGATAGGAAAGATGAAAAATAAAGCAGGGAGGGCATACGTTTGCAGAGGGGTGAACCTATACCCCTGGCATATAGCATTGTCAATCAGTGTTACCTCAGGAAACATAATTTTAAAATTGAAAAAAAAATAAAGCGGAGGTAAAGAGAATCAGAAATTATAGGAGTAGCAGTTTGCGGTTTGTAAAAGGGTTGTCATGGAGGGCCTCACTGAGCAGAGGCTTGAAGGAGATTAGGGAGAAAACCCGCGTGTTTATCTAAGGGAGGAACATTCCAGGGAGCGTAAAGAGCAAGTGCAAGGGCCCTGAGGTGGAACTGCACCTGGTGTGTGAAGGTGCAGGGAGGGGCCGGTTTGCCTGTAGCAGAGCAAGCTAAAACCTGCTGTGGCTGGTGGGAGGGCTCCTCGTTCACAGGTTGTCGTGATCCAGGAGGACCCTCTCAGACAGGTTTTTCCAATCAAGTCTTCCATTAAGAAAAAGTTAAAAAGAGACACCTTAAAAAATGCAATGGTGAATTACAGCGGACAAAGATATTTATAATCCCCGCACACAGTAATCTTGATTTTTTAAAAGCTATAATCAAAAAGGAAGAGAAAATATGAGACTCACGAATGAGCACATGAAAAGCCACCTGTCGGGGAAATGCAAGCTAACACTAAGTGTTGGGGAGGCTATGCAGCTCTGAGGACCCCCATTATATGGCAGCATGAAATAGTGCGGCCCCTGTGGGAAATTGTTGGGCCTTATCTATTTAAGCTTCATGTATGCCGATTCCTCTTCTAATAAATGAGTACTAGAACGTTCTGCCTGCACCATTTATAGTACTCCCAGACTAGAAACAGTCCAAACATCCACCCACCGTAGGATAGGCCATTAAATCGTGATACATTCATGTAGCGAAGAAGTGCACAGCAGTGAGAATGGACTTCCCGCAGTCATACAAAACAGTGCCTTCTTGTTACTCATTAAACTCAGTGTACATGCGTCTTATGCAGTTTTCTATATGTTATGGTTCACGATAAAATTAGGGAAACCTCACAAAGATGTAAGTACCTGAATGAATGTGAGAAAGTTTTATTTTTTATTTTTCTTTTTTACCTCCAGCTTACCAACAAACTGATACAACTCAGAAGCTGTTTACTTTCAGGAAAACCAGAACTTGGCATTGATGAAGTTGTTTTCAAATATCTCATCAATGGGTCCTGAACATACAAGCCCTGTGCGGGAACCTGCAACCACCACAAAAACATCAAGGAAAGAAACCTCGCAGAATGAATGTCTGTACTGCCGAGAGAATTCTTGAGTGATGCCTTCCTTGCCTCTTCTGCAAACCCTTCCAGGGGTGTCCTGATTTTATACAGAATTTACCCCCAAAACAGGGGTTTTTAACCTGGATAGAAGTCAGGGTATCCATAAACTTGATGGAGGGAAATATTACATCTTTATTTTCACTAATATAACTGAATTTAGCTTTACTTCCAAATATGAATGCTGGCAGCAAATCACAGTAGTAAAAGCAACGCCTGTGACCTTCCCACCAATACACGTCACAGTTAGATTCCAGTTGTTGCGGGCAACTTGAGATATTGTTCACATTCATCACTACTTTGAATCATAGAAGATCTTATAATTTGGTCAACTAATTAAAAAATATATTATTGCATCCCAGTATTGTTTCATTTTAGAACATGTAGTCTATTTCTCCAACCTTATCAGGATATAACTATATAAGCTTAAAGTCTACAACATACTGATTGGATACAGGTACATACTACAAAATAACCACCAGAGTAGGTTTCGTTAACATCCATCACCTTGTTAATTGTGAAACTTTTTTCTTGGATAAGAACTTCGAAGATCTGTTCTTTGAGCAACTTTGAAATGCACAATACAGAACTGAGCACCATAGTCACATGATGTCTGTCACATCCCCAAAACTTATTTATAACTGGAAGTGTGTAGCTTTTGACCCCCTTCATCCACTTTGCCCACCCTCCACCCCCCTCCTCTGGCAACCACCATTCTGTTTCCTGTTTCTAGGAGTTCAATATTTTAGAGTACACATACTAGTGAAATCATACAGTATTTGATTTATTTCTCTTAGCATAATGCCCTCAAAGTCCATCTCTGTTGTCACTAGTGACAGGACTTCTAGGCTTAATAATACTCCATTGTGTCCATACAGTCCTGGGTCACTTAACGAGCTTCGTCAACAAAACTGCCTATACGGGGGTGGTCCCTATAGACAGACGGGGTGTGCAGTAGGCTCTGCCATCTAGGTTTGTAAAATTATACTCTGACGTTTGCACAACATCAAAGTCGCCTGACAATACACTTCTCAGAATGTATCCCCATTATTAAGCAGTGCGTGACTGTATACCAAGTTTTCTTTATCCGTTCATTCAGACTCCTAGGTGGTTTTCATAGCTTAGCTACTATGAATAACACTGCAATGAACATGAATGTGCAGGTCTCTTTAAGACAATGACTTCATTTCTTTTTTTAGAAGATTTATTTGTGCATAGAAGAGCTGGGGTGCAGGCCAGAGGTACAGGGATGAGAGGATTCACCAGAGACAGAGTGGGGAGCAGAACAGGCGGATCCGCTGAATTTCACTGGTGAGGGGAGCAGCGGGTGAGGCAGGAGAGGTCTGCTGCTCCATGTGGGTCAGCTCCCTGGATGGGGATCGAACTTGTGCTGCAGTGGCTGCAGATAGTTTCATAGTGCTAAGACTTAACCACTTGCGCCATCAGGGATGCCCTGATTTAAATTCTTTTGGGTAAACACCCCGTAGTGAGATTGCCCGATCATACGGTAGTTCTGGTTAATATTTTGAGAAATCTCCATAGTTCAATTGGTTTCCCTAGTAAGTCTGTGTTTCAGGGTATGTATATGCACATGCTTTTTTTTTTAAGATTTATTTTTACTTAATCATACAAGAATCTGGGTGTAGGCCAAAGGTGCAGAGAGGGTGAAAGGCCTGACCAGAGATAGGGTGGGGAGCAGAACAGGCAGATCTACCGAAAATGCACTGCTGAGGGGAGCAGTGGGCGAAACAGGCAAGGTCTGTGCCATATGGGTCAGTTCCCTGGCCTGGGGGGTGGAACTCAAGCAGCAGTGGCTTGCAATAGTTTGATAGCACTGAGACTTTAACACCTGTGCTAGGGAAGCCCTATGTTAAGAACTCTTAAAGGAATGTCAGAAAAATCTGCCTAACTGCAGTCCTTAATCACCCAATTCAGCAACAAAAGTTGACAAACTCACTAGCTATGTGGGCATAACAAGCTGGTTTCTGCAGCTTCCTCCCTTATTTTTAGAAGCTCAAGTTACCTTACCACACTGCCCACATCCCAGTCTGTGACCCTCGGTGTTTCTCTACCTGGTAGTGACCATACCAACTCTAACTCTGGGGTGCCACCCCACACCATGTTAACCCAGGAGTCTTCTCACCAAGTCAGTGTGACCATGGGAACACCCAAATACCCCATTTTGAGTGACCCCAGGAGTGTATGACAAGTGTGTTGGCACTGGGGATGTCCACATCTGCAGCAGTGTAAGCAATGGTGCCCAACACTCCTCTGTGTGACCACAAACATGTCCTTTCTTTTGTCTCTGACCCAGGTGGGTTTGTTAGGTTAACCTTGGTGGTGTCCACATCCCACAGAATCCCACCACCACAGGTGGTGACCACAGAAACATCCTGTCCAGCCTGTGTGACCCCAGAGCATCTACCCCATAGTATGAGTCCAGTTGTGACTATGGCTTAGTTTGTGTCACCACAGGAGTTTCTACACCCATCTTGGTGGGTGACCCCCGTGGGTGTCCACAGTCCAGCCTGTGATGTTTCTGACTTTTCTCCAGCCCAGCCACCTCAGGAGAGTCCACTCTCCAGTCTCCGTAACTCTAGGAGTGTCCATACAAAGATTTTTGTGACAGAAACAATGTCCATTCCTATGTTAGGTGACCCCATAGGATGTCAAATCCCCATTCATGTGACCAGAGGAATACCCACAGCATATTCTGTGTGCCCCGAGACAGGTTCACCCCCATCTGCTTTCTTGCCCCAGAAGGTATCTCTGCCCCAGTTGGTGTGACCCCAGTACAGTCCACACCACAAGCTGTGTGACCATAGGTGTCCACAACCAAGCCAATGGTGATCCAGGTGTAACCCGCCAGTCATTTGACCACAGTAGCATCTACTCTCCAGATTATGTGTCCTCAGCCATGTCCTGGGCCCAGAGTATGACCCCAGGAGTGCCAGACAAAAGTGTGTGACTGAGGGTATCCAAAGTTGAGCCTGTTTAAAGCCTGGAGGTACCAGATCATAGTCTGTGTGACTGCAGGCATGTCCATGCCCCAAACTAGGTGACCCAAGAGGTGTCCAAACTCATCTGTGACCCCAGGAGTCACACACTTGTCTGTGTGACACCAAAAACATCCACACACCATCTCTAGGACATTAACCAGCCACACCCCGGTCTGTGCTACTTTAGAAGTGGCAACATCTGTATGACCCCAGAGTCTCCATGCCCTAGCGTTGGACCCCAGGAGTGTCCAAATGTAGGCTCTGTGACCCCTGGAGAATCTACATCCTAGTCAGCATGACCCCAAGATTCTTTCCACCTAAATGTAGTGACCTCAACGGTGTCTACTCCCTCATCTGTTTGATCCCAGGAGGGCTCACTTCCCAGATTGTGCGGCCCCAGGAGGGTCCATTACCAGTCAGTGTTATGTCTGAAGGAAGAGCAATCCAGACAGGGAAAACTGTGCAAAGGCCCTGAGGCAGGAGCCTGCCTGGCACATTTAAGGACAAAGTAGGAGTCTGGTGTGATGGGAGAAGAGTGAGGAAGGGGACATGTGGCAGGAGTTGAGGTCAGAGAGCTGACAGCAACCTGGTCCTCTATAGGTCCTCACAGGCCACAGTGATGACTTACACTTCTCTGAGAGAGACAGAACCATGGCAGAGTTCTGAGCAGAGGAAGGTCGTGACCTGGCTTGGGTTATAACATGCTCTGGCTGTTAGTAGGACAGACTGAAGCCCCTGCATCAGGTCAGTGGTCAGGCTGCAGGGTTCGGGGGCAGGGGCCCCAGGGGCCAGCACCATGGTCACTTGCCAGGCTTCCCCAAGGATGTGGCATATTCTCTCTGAGGCAGGCAGCGGTGGTCTTCTAGTCCTCCTCCTATGCCCTCACTGCTTTTATTACTTTTTTTTAAGTATTTTACTTTATCAAATGGTCTCTTATGTAAATATCTGGCATTTGACATTCTGACTCACTTTACCACACAGAAACACAACACAAGGTAGGTAACAGCCTCGGGGGCTGAGTCAGGTTGATGTCATTGTGTGCCCTCAGCAGCCCTGCCTTCCTATGGGCCATGGTTTCCCGCTTTGGCCATGGGCATAATTCCTGCCCTGCCAGACTCTCCAGGCTTCTCCACTTGTCCTCTCCAAACACACCAACCTCCTGATGTTCCTCAAACACACCAGGCGTTATATTCCACCTCAGGCCCTTGCTGTTCCTCCCTCTGCTTCGACACCCTCCCAAGATGTGTATATCGTTCATGGTTACATGGCTTCCCCTTCCCCTTTTCTTTTCTCTGCTTAAAGGTTATCTCCTCAGGAAGCCTTCCCTGACAATCCAAAATAGCATCCCATTCCCGTTTTGTTTCTTATCGTCGCACTTACACTTCCTAATAATATACTGAGTTTCCTCAGTAGAGTATATCTACTCGAGTCAGCCAGGACCCTAGGGGAAACACAAGGCACGTGCAGGTGGGTTCCCCCACACACACACCATCCATTATGCCTTAATGCCTTTCACCCTCCCCACTCCCTCTTAACCCTGGAGCCCTCATTTTTTAAAGCATTTTACTTTGTCAAATTGTCCCTTATGTAAATATCTGGCATTTGTCATTCTGACTCACTTTGCTACACATAATCCCCTTGGAATGCCCTTCATTTTCCTGTAAATGGCTGCATTCACCTTTCCCTATAGCTGAGTAGTATTCCACAGTTCAGTTATATAACATCTTCTCGATCCAGTAGTCTACTGATGGGTGATTAGGCCGCTTCCATGTCTTAGCTTTTGTAAATAGTGTGGCAATAAGCATTCTGGAACATATAGTTTTTGGTGGTTTCATGTTCTTTGCCCAAGAGTGGGATTGCTGGGTCACACGGCATTTCCGTTCTTAGTTGTTTTTGGGGTTTTTGTCTGTTTATTTTTTAGGTAAATTGGTTTACAATACTGTATGTGATTCACAGGCATAGGGTCACACCTCTTCAGATACCTGTCATCACCACTTTTAGTTTTCTAGGATAAATCCAGATTACTTTCCTTAGTGCCCCCATTGGGTTGTGTTCCCACCAAGAGTGTAAGAAATGAGGTTCTTCTTTCTCCCCATCCTCTCCAGTACTTCTTGGTAGGGATCTTTTTAATAGGTGTCATGTTCATAGGTGTGAGATGGTGTCTCATTGTGGTTTTACACCTGCATTTCTCTTTTTTTTTCTTTTATTAATATATTTTAAAATTTACATATACTTGCCATTAATTGTAATCCCCATGTATTTCCCATCACCATCTCACCAGTGCACCATCACCTCAGTCCCTCGTGTTCC
>JAGFMF010012136.1:78596-95370 GCA_019455555.1 Galemys pyrenaicus | reverse complement strand
TACAACATAGATGAATCTCGAATGTACCTGGAGGGATACATTCCATGATTTCACTTGTATGGAATTTGGGAAAAGGCAAAAAAAATGGGGCTAGACAGGGGTTGCCAGGCACTCGGAATGGGGGGAGGGGCAGACTTCAAAGTGGCCACAGAGCAGTGCCCATGTCCTACTTGTGGTAGCAGTCCACCGACTATTTTTGTTTGTCAGCCCTCAGAGAGCTGTACACAACAAAGGAGAAGTTTTACTGTATGTCAACTATACCTCAGTAAACGTGACTTTTTTCTACAGTGCAACACTTGAGCAAGCACTATAGAATACTATGTCTACAAAAGGCTGTGGTCGTGCCTGTTATTTGGTCTCCTCTCTTGTGGTCTCTGCACAGACATGTCTCAGGAATGCACCTGAGGAAAAGGAGGCACTTTACAACTGCTCAAGGTAGTGCTTTGTTTGCTGACAGGATCTGAGTTGTGGCCCTCCAGTATTTACGTTGAAGCTCTAACCCCTAATGTGACTGTATTTGGAGACAGAGCCTTTAAGTAGGTAATAAAGGTTAAATGAGACCAGATGGGTGGGCCCCAGGCCAGTGGGACTGGTGGCCTTAGAAGAGGAGGGGGAGACACCAGTGTGTCCTGGGCACGCACACAGGGCGAGGCCATGACGCACAAAGAGAAGGGGTTGTCCACAAGCCAGGAGGGTGGCCTCACCAGAAACCAGCCTTGACAGTACCTTAATCTTGGACTTCACAGTCTCCAGAACTGTGAGGAAATAAATATCCATTGCTTCAATCACTTAATCCGTGTTATTTTGTTACGGCAGCCTGAACAGACGAAGATACTGCCTCTCATTTTCAGATTTGACTTCAAGAGGCTCATCTTGGCAGTGGGTGAGGGCAGCAGAGATTCAGGTGAAAGAAAGAAAGTTCACTTCCTCCTTGTGCAGTTGAAGGGAGCTCTAGAGCTTGAGGGGAATCAAATGACCCCAGAATGAATTCCGCAGCAGATTCTGCAGACAGCGTCCATGGAACAAGCTCACTTACCCCGCAAGATGAGTCAGAATTATTTGGAAAGCTTTCAGATCTGCCCTGAGCCCCACTTTAAGCTCTGCCCCAACCCAGTTCGTGCTCCCTTGTTCTCCCACAGAACGCTTATGCCGTCTCAGCACCGTCGATGCCTGGGCTCAGGGGAGTCGCTGGAAGGGCGTGATCTCAGGCCTGGGGCAGCTCAAGGGAAGGAAGGGACAAATATCTGAGCCTCTAGATGACAGGGGCTGGGGAAAACTGGCATGAATCATGGGTCTCATCACAGCCCGCATCTCACAAGAAATTCTGCCAGAGGCAGGAAATGGAGCTATTACCAGCCAGGCAGGGTTGAGCAGGAGCTTCAAAGGGTAATTAATTGGGTGTCCATGCCTGCACGGACCTGTGTGCGCCTCTACCCAGACTGGGCTGTTTGTGAAAAGCAACCCTATGTATGCACAAAGATGAGCTTCTGCATGACATGTGTTCAAACCTCCAAGGCCATGGGTGCGAGCCTAAGTGGATGTGTGGACCCCAGGGTGCACACGCATGGCTGTACGTGAGTACAAGGGTGCAAGGGAGTCCATTGGTCCAGGCTTGGGTGGTTAGAGTCTGTGCACATGTACCCTGGGGACCCAAGCATATGCACATGTGAGTGAACCAGGCCTGGGCCTGCATATGGGTATATAGGTACCCCACCAACCTATCTGAGCATGGCACAGGAAGCACAGGGACCCCAACCCTCCTCCTCACACTGGCTGGACAAAGAGTAGTTGTTGCTCCTGAATTCCTAGTCTGGCCCAGAGATAGAACTGGTTTCGAGAAGGCAAAGGGATCTCCCCTTCCCATCTCAGCACCGCAGCCCTGCCTAGCTTCACCCCCAAAAATCCTTCAGGTACAGAGTCTGTGTCTGTTCCACCTCAACCCCATGCCAAGGACTGTCTTCTAGACCCTCTGGCGAAGCAGTGGGAAGGTCATTACTGATGCTGGAATGTCAGACAATCACAGAGACCAGCCCACAGTTGCACGGGACATGTTCTGACAAAGGACAACGGCCGAGTTGGAAAGTGGGAACAGAGATGGGCCTGGGCTCCTCTTACACCCTAACTTGGGGCTCTGTTCACCAGAAGGAAGGGGCCTCCTTTTCTGCCGTTCACAAGGACACGACTGAGCTGTGAGCCACTGGCACCCCTCAGCTTCCAGGTCTTTAAAGGCAAAGAAGCCAGGAGAGGATTCAGCAAGTGGACGCTGCCTTAGGGTTGGGCACACCTCAGCCCAGGGTGCCTCTGAGCCGGGAAAAGCCTCAGCCATATTTGGCCCAAGCCTATATGTTTGTTTGTTTGTTTTTTTAAGATTTATTTATTTATGCATACAAGAACTAGGGTGTAGGCCAGAGGCATGGGGGTGAGAGGATTCACCAGAGACAGAGCTGGGAGCAGAACAGGCAGACTGACTGAAACACACTGCTGAGGGGAGCAGCGGGCGAGGCAGGAGAGGTCTGCCACGCCATGTGGGTCTCCTCCCTGGCCAGCAGCAGGGATCGAACTCGTGCTGCAGTGGCTGCGGTTTGCTTCACAGTGTGTTGCTTAACCCACTGCGCCACCAGGGAGGCCACAGACAGAGCGGGGAGCAGAACAGGCAGATCCACTAGAACACACTGCTGAGGGGAGCAGCAGGCAAGGCAGGAGAGGTCTACTGCACCATGTGGGTCCCCTCCCTGGCCAGCAGCAGGGATCGAACTCGTGCTGCAGTGGCTGCAGTTTGCTTCACAGTATGTTGCTTGACCCACTGCGCCACCAGGAAGGCCCCCAAGCCTATATGTTGTGAGGAAAAACAGCAGAGGGCTTTGAAATGGACAGAACTATTGCCAGGCATTGTCAGCAGAAGGCCACTACCCTAGCGGGTCTCACCGGATTCTATAGGGGCTACATCGTGGTCTCGGGCTGGGCCCTTTGGAAAATCTGTGGAGACAAAGGTTGGCGTACAGGACTGATGAGTCCTATTCATAATATGCACGTGAATTTTTTCATTATTTCAAACAGCCAGACACATAAAAGGTTTTCATTTATTCACCCTCATGAAAAATCTGCACAATCACCACAGATAGTCACCGCAGAAACTACTCCTTCTCTCGTCCAATCTCGTCACTTTGCCAGCACCCACATTGGCCTTGGCGGTCCCTCTGTCTTCATTCTGTTCTTGTGCTCGTCCTTTCGCTGTGTCCTTGCGGTCTTTCTCTTCTCCAGGCCTTGCAAGTCTATGGGTTCGTTTTTCGCTGGAATCGTTCATTTTCCAAGGAATCGTAAATCATGCCAAAGCCCGTTGTCTCGTCAGAACCTCCAACGTGGGTTCTGAATCCAGATACAAAGATGGCTTCGGGGTGGTCTTGCACATTTTGGCTAGTTTTCCCCAAATTTCTGTCTTGGTATTGTTGTCTTCCCAGAGTGAAGGACGTCACTGACCATTTGCTCTTCCGGTGAAACAGTCGGTCGGTCGTGAGCTTCCTGGTCCGGATGTGACCGGGTCATTCGTGATGGCGGTGGATCCTCAGGCTGCCAGGGAGGACAAGGGTAAATGAATTTGTCCTGTTGACATATAACTGATTTCCACCATGTATAAAAGATGATTCAAAATATTACAGTGCAGCCACTGGCAAATTCATTTCAGTGTCCTTAGTAGTTTGAATATATCTGTTCTGCTCTGCAGATTCTCTTCTGAGCTGATTGCAACATCTCACCAGTTACCTTATTAACAAAAGCTCTAAGTGAAATCTTTGGCACATGTTCATTTTATATTTGTATGAGTCATGATATTGCCATTTTGGAACTTAACTTTAACTGCCTCTTCCTGTTGACAGTACAGGTGAGCTCTTGAAGTGATCTCAGGGATTGGGGTTGGGGGGAAGAGATGAATACTGGCCTCCTGTTCCTGGAGGGAGGGGGTTTATGCTTTGCACAGGGTATGGAATAAGGAACTGTGTCACACCCCCAACCTGGCGATGCAGAATCACCTCTTGGGTACCCCGCTCCCCCACCCCCCAGACACACATATTGTTTTCCACCTCTGTGCTGTGACTGATTCAGACTCAAGATATAGCCAGCTTGGCACCCCAAGCTTTCCTGGCCAGTGGCAGCCTGGATGGGTCTACTCAGGACATACAGGTGCTGAAATGCCCCCATAGCCCTCCTGGGAAGCTGTGCTGGTGACACCTGTGGGCAGGGCTTTACTTTTGGGGCAGATTGTGTCAACTCTTGAGTCTCAACTACCTTGTCTATAAATGCAGGAAATTCTGGACCCTGCCTTACAGTGGCATGGGGAAGAGTTAATGTAACAATGGACACGAAGCTCTTCAAATATCCCAGAACAGAGTGGGGTGCTCAATGCATATCAGCTGTCAGTCATTAGTTCTGTTGCTTTGCAAAACTTCTAGTGGCGGGTCTTTGGAGAGGATTGCAGGGGTCCCTTCCAGATGGGAACCTATCAGTCCCCAGTTACTCCAGCCTTGGCTATGACGCCCAGCATGTGCTCCCTGGGTGATGGATCAGCAGTCAGATCCCCAGCAAGTGGGGACACGCGGGCTTGCTCTCTCTGGCATCCCCGCACTGCCACCCAGAGGATCTCAGGGCCCAGAGGACAAAAGGTGACTTTCTGAAGGGTAACTCTGGCCTAGGGAGGCGTCACCGCTTTGGGCCCTGGCTTCCCCACCTGCCCACTGGACATTTTGGAGCTAGAGATTGCTGAGGAGCCTCACAGCCACCTTTTAGGGAAAAACAGATAGTCTCCAAGAGCATAACAGCTGGGAGCTGAAGCTCCCTGGGCCAGGCCCTGCCTTCCGGTGTCAAACGCAGCAGACAAGAAGGGGAGGCGCTCTCCTCCACAGCATGAGAAGTCACCCAGTGGGTTGAGTGGCAGAGTTGACCAAGAGCCCTGATCCCCAAGTTTCTTTGGCCCAGGTCCTTCCTGAGACACGCCAGGGAATGTGTAGGGGCTGGGGGCTGGACTCAGTGACCCAGCCTTGGACCTGGCTTCTGGTATGGGGTTGCGTGCTGCAACCTCAGAGGACCAACCTTCAAGATGAGAAGATGTCCCACCGTGTCAGGAGAGGTGGGAAGGGGGTTGTGCTCTGTGACCTGTGAGGGGTAAAAGATGGAAGCCCAAGTCAAACCAGCTGAAGGCACAGCACCCTGGTCAGGTGACTCCAGACCCAGACCCAGTGGGCCTGGAGCGGGCACACAGCATGGAAGGGCACCACCTCTGACTGGGCATTAGCTCTGCTTTTCTTTGACACTGTCGCTCTCAGCAGGCTCTCCTTGAGTGGCGGCCACCCCACCTAGCTGGCAGTCCCAAGGGACAGAGAAACCAACCTCCTTCCCCAGAGTCCCGGTTTCAGGTCGTGGGACGTGCCTTGGGCCACGTGCCCATTCCTGATCTGTGGTCAAGATGACAGATTGCCCTGCTCGGCCTTTGGTCCACTCCTGGGGTTTTGGGTGCAAGTAAGGCTGGGGGCAGTTAGCCCCATAAGAACCACATGCACCAGGGTGTGGTAAGATGTGTGTTCTTAGGAAAATGGCGGGTGGTGTTTCAAAGAAGAGGGGAGGGTGCCCAAACGACAACTGGACTGCCTGCTTCCTACAGGAAGCTACCCCCCAAACCCTTTCATCAAACTATTGGCAGATTGGTCCTGGCCAGGGGCCCAGCACGCACCTAAGTTGCCTAAGCTGTGGTAGGGGTGGAGGCCAAGGCACAGGCCAAAGAGAGGGGTCTCCTCCGTTCTGACTCCCACTTCAGTCAGATTGGTATAAGACACCAAAACGCGGGCACTCCTGCTGTGGACTTTCAGGAGACAGGAGGGACGAATCAAATCCCGGGGCACGGTCCCCGTCTGGGGTGGGCGCAAACAGAGCACGGAGGGACCAGAGAGATGAGACCTTGAGACGGGCTGCTGCGGGGACTGTCACTGAGCTCACCTGCGGTAACTCGGGCGGGAGCCAGACCCCTGGCCCAGGGATGCGAGCAGCGTGAGGGGGCTCCCTTCTTGTCCAGTGGGGGAGGCAGACGCCAGAGAGGGCCGGAGGCCCGGGGCAGGAAACCACGGAGGGAGACAGAGGAGCTGGACCGACCTCCTGCTGCAGTCTGTGCCCTTCCGGGAACTTCTGCGCTGACCCGGCAGGAGCAGCGTTCCCAGGCCAGAACTGCAGGACTCGGCAGCAGGGCTGCAGGGGACGGTCCTCAGAGGGGAAGGACGGGACAGCAGGGTGGATGAGGACGCGCTGACGAACGCAGAGACCACACCGGTCTGGACGAAATGGGACCGTCTCCTACAGCGCAGGGAGTCCGGAGAACACTGCACGGCCTGCACTCCGGGAGGCCCCCAAGCGGCCCTGCCTGGCTACCTGCCACCCAGCTGCTCCTGGGGTCTGCACCTGCCAGAGCCCAGGTCCTCGCCCAGGAGGACAAGCTTCCAGGAAAGAGCCAAGGCCGGTGGGCCGACCATGGATCCAGGGCTTGCAGCAAGGAGGAGAGGGGGTGGTCCGAGTTGGGGAGGCAGACCCAGGGGAGTGGGGTTGAGGTACGTGGGTGGATTATTAGTGTGAGGGCCCCATCCTAGGGGAGCAATAACTATAGAAAGATGACCCGCAATGTAAGAAGCTAAAAAGTTTTTAAAAACTGAATATACTAAAAATATCGAATTGCACACTTTAAAGGGGTGAGTATATGGCACGTGAATTATACCTCAATAAACCTATCATCAAAAAATAAAATTAAATTAGAACTTTGGGCCTCTCTGGTGGTGCAAGGGGTCTCAGCACTATGAAGCTATCCACAGCCACTGCAACATGAGTTCAATCCCCAGGCAAGGAGCTGACCCACATAGCACAGCAGACCTCTCCTCCGCCCACTGCTCCCCTCAGCAGTGTGTTTCGGTAGATCTGCCTGTTCTACTCCCCACTCTGTCTCTGATGAATCCTCTCACCCCCATGCCTCTGGCCTACACCCTAGTTCTTGTATGCATAAATAAATAAATCTTTATACAAGCCATTGGCAGCCTTAGACACTCTCTGCCCACCATTTGGAGGTATTCAGTTTCATGCAGTAGCTATTCCTCAGGTACCAGAAATTCTGGCTTCGGGGACAGATTAGAAGCTAGTTACTGTTTTTTTAGTATTTATGCATATAGGAACTGGGGTACAGGCCAGAGGCGCGGGGAGGGGTGGGGCTAGGGATGAGAGGATTCACCAGAAACAGAGTGGGGGAACAGAATAGACAGATCTACTGAAACACACTGCCGAGGGGAGCAGCAGGTGAGACAGGAGAGGTCTGCTGCGCCATGTGGGTCCCCTCCCTGGCTGGGGATCAAATTCATGCTGCAGTGGCTAGAGACAGCGTCATAGTGCTGTGATTTAACCCCCTGCGCCACGAGGGAGGCCCTTAAAAGCTACTTTTTACTAAAATGTCACCATCTCCCAGAAGCAGTTAAACATTTTTGCAGTAGAGGTTGTCTGCAGAAAGCAAAGCCTTGCTGGAAATGACTTTATCTAATGGTGGGATTTAGGGCACGGTGACAAAATGCCAGGGGAAATGTGGAGGGAAACTTGCAAGCACACAAAGGACCTAGTTGCACAGAGGGGCCCAGGAGGGAAGAGAAAAACTCCTTCCCACCTCAGGTCTCCATTTGAGGCAGAGCGCCCTCCCAAGCACGTGAGAGATTCTTCAATTCCCTTCCTCTGAGGGGTCTGTCTGTCCAGCTGTCAGCCTGTCAAAGGAGTTGTGTAGGTGTGTATCATCAAGCATCAATTTCCAACACTGAGGATCTTTCTAAAGAGGGAGGTCTATTTTTCTGGGTGATTATAGATGGATTCTGTGTGGGAGGGCCAGAGGGGAAGCGCCAGGAAGCAGATGGACCACGTTAGGCTATTAGAATAGTCATCACCTCCTCTTCAATCGACTTACCCACTCACCCATCACCCAGCCATTCACCTGCACACCACCCACCATTCATCCGCCCACCCACATGACTGGTGACTGCTGTGGATCAGGCGTACGCCATGCATTGGGAGCACAGAGATGAGTCATGCCCGCCTCCTGCCTTTTAAGTCCTCTCAGTCTAACTGGAAAGACATCCACAGACATACCTCACTGCATGGTTCTGAGATCAATTATGACAGTGACATTTTAACTGACTAGCGACAGATGGATCTGCTAGTGTTTACCCAGAGAGGAAGAAGGGCGTTCCTGGAAGTGGGAACAGCATGGATGGTTTCTGGGAGGTGCAGGAGAGAGGAGTGCGGTTGAAGCATAAGGTGGATAGAGGGCCAAGGCAGGGGCTGACACTGGAAAGCTGAAGGCCCCTTTAATTCTGGTCCTGGGAAGCCCAGATTGATTTTGGAGCAAGAGACCAGCGCCAGACCAGAGCGTGCGGTTCAAGCCCTAGTGGCTCGCCGGCCCTTGCTGCAGGACCTGTGGAGACACGAGTGCGAAGCCCAACCTGCAATTCTAAGAAACAAAAGACCCCAAACCCCAGGAAGGAGGTTCCATGGGCACTGTCCCTGAGACGCATGGACTGATGGGTGCACGGACAGCTGGTTGGTGTGCAGATGCATTCGTGCACCCGGGTGCACGCTACATGCTCTGGTGACACGTGCCGGGGACACAACATGGTGAGATCTTAGGCACGCGCATCGCAAAGGGGCTGACTTTGCAGGCCTGGAGGGTGCAGAGCACGGCCGAGCTGGGGCCGGGTGCTGCTCAGCATCTCAACCGGGAGGCGGAGGCTGCTGCCAGCTGGGTGGGGCTCAAAGAATTTCCTTGAGGGACAGGCTTCTGAATTTTCCTGAGTGTAGCTGAAGTTTTACTCTAAGAATCATCGTAGGCCTCTAGTAGGGAACAAGAGCCGAAAGGACAATCAGGGATGTGCCCTAGGGATAAAGCCCCTGACAGGGGGCAGGGCTCAGTGGCTGAACCAAACCCCCACGCCGCAGCCTTCCAGGTGTCAGGCCCAGGAAAGGAAAGCCCAGAGCTTGGACAGGTCAATGTGAGGTCCTACAGTCTGCCAGAGGGACTTTGCGTAAGGGCGCCAGTGTGCCAGGAGGCACTGGGGTACTAGGAGCTGTGGAAAGACCCAGGCTGGCTCTGGAAGGAGCGGAGCAGCAGCTTACAGAAGCCCAGTGCCATAGGGCTGCAGGGTTGAGGGGCTTCACTGTCCCCACCTAAATTCAGAGTCCTCTGGGCGACCCCACTCCACGCACTATCCAAGCAGGCACAAGCCCAGCAGCACCCACCCCGCCCTCAGCCTCATTGTTTGGCTGGTTGAAATAGTCTTTTAGGCAACACTTGCTAGACATTGCCTTGAAGCCCAGCCTAGCCCAGTGCAGGCAGCAGGAGCCCCAGAAGGGCTCCCCAGGGGGGCAGGCCCCGCCTAGTGAGGAGACCTAGTAAGTGCAAGGCCTCTGAAGCCTTATTTGGCCAGAGTGTGGACATCCCAGAGGCAGGTGGTGGGAAAGGTTTCTCCCACCCCAGAGGTGAGAGCAAGCTGGATCCTGAAGGGAAAGTGCTAGATCTCAAGGACAAGGGGAAGAAGGGCACTGCAAGCGGGACACATGGCCCGGGACAGGCAGGGAGGTAGGTAATCAAAGCGAAACTGAGAGGTGGGAATGAGGTGTGGTGACAGGGACTGGGAGAGACCAGACTCGGACACACAGCGGCTGGACCAGGGCAGTTGAAGCCCCTTTTGGCTGAGCCCTTACTCCCTGAGGGCCTCACTCCTTGAGGGCAACCCAGGGATGGGGGTTCTCTTATCCCTCCCCTCTACCTGAGATCCTACTACACCACGCTGCCGAGAACACTGGGGACTCTTCAGAGACAAGCTCGTGTGTGTCCTGGCCAGGAGCTTGGTCTCTAGGCAGGGAGGACGCCATCCTCCTCCTGTTGGAACTCGGGTGGGCCGAGGCGGGTTAGGGGACAGGGACAGTGTCTGCCGCACATCCCCACCTTATGAGGTCAGCTGCTGTGATCTCCAGTTCTCACCCAGCTACCAGCTCAAGGGAGGAAATCTGAGGAAGTCACAACCTGTCTAGAGCTATGTTTCTCCACTTGTTTAATGGTGTTACTGATGCTGTGGGCTCAAGGCCACTTTGTTAGGCGTTTCAAAGAGTTCTTGAACTTGCAGCAAACGCTGAAAGTGTTGTCAAAGCCCTCCAAGCAGAAGCCCTTAGGAATACACGCCTGGCTGAACAAGTTGGAGTCATCGCTCATTGCAACAATAGAGAGTGCACACTGTGGGGGCCTCCCCATCCCACTACCTGCGGGGAAATCTCAGCAAAAAGGTGTTAGAAAGGACTTCTGGGGTTTGGGCTAGTGGTACGTGACTTGAGGGAGGGTTGAAGGAAGCAGGGCTTTGCTCTAGAATAGAAATCGGGTGATTTTCTGGTTGGGTACCCTAATAAATCTTAACCAGCAAGAGGGAGGAAGGGGGGGGTAAAGAAATGGCACTCAGCCGGGCTAGGGGTCTATTTGATAGTTTGTGCGGTGTAGACGATGTGCATGTTCTCTGTTCAGACACGACTATGGAGCAGGCTTGGTCTTGACCCGTCAAGGTCACAGAGTGGTCTTGTCTGAAGTTCAGTGAGTCCCACTCACAGGAGGACACCAAGGTTTGGCTGTGAACACCAGGCCAACTTCTGGGTAGGGGGCTGCTTTTCTCTGTGTGTGTGTGTGTGTGTTCCTAAGGAGAAGGCTTTAATCAGATTTCCTGGGAGATCTGCCATCTCACAAAGAAACAAATGTTCAATCTCAAAAACAGCCTGTCATTGGCGAGCTTCAGAGCACACACACCTGTCCAGACACTGCCCTTCATGTAGCTTATCACATCTGCCCTGAGCGGCTGCTCTGTGAAACGGGGAGCTCCCAGGACAGTATCAGGGTGTGTCGGGAAGAGCATAGCTACCGAACAGAGCTTCCAACAATGTTGGTGAAATTAAATCACTCTGTAAAAGCCAGTCCTTGTGAAATTAAATCTCTCAGTCTCAAAACCAGCATGGGCTATTGACTGGCAGCAAGAAAGGCTATTCGGTTTCTCTGGTGAATAGCAGTGTTTTCTTCTCCTTTGTGCTTTTTAAAATGTCCTTTTGTTAAAAACCCAGGGGAGGGGAATTTGGCATCTAACAAAAATGCATACGGGTTTCTCTTTTCCCCAGCAAGCCTGCTTCCAGCAACTTGCCTGAACGTTACATGTCCATGATACATATGCTTGTGGTTATCCCTGGCAGCATGGTTGATCATTGCGAAATATGGGTAGCCATGTCAGGTTCTACACAGGCAGTGGTTGAATAAACCATGGCACAGTCATACAATGGAGTCCTATGCACCTGTAAAAAGATGGAGGAAGAAATGTGAGGTCCTGAGGAGGAGTGAGTTCCAGGACAAACTGGTGAGTGCAGAAAGCAAGGTGCAAAGAGAGTCCACAAAATCCAGCGCTTCCTGTAAGAAACAAAACACTATAAGGAAACACACATCCAGTTGCTTCTCCTTATGAAAAGAAATATGGGACGGATAAACTAGCAACTATCGAGGCTGGTTGCCTAGAAGGTTGAGTGCAAGCCAGCTATAAGGAAAGGATGCAGAAGGACACTTAGAGAAGCACGTGTTGGTGCAGTTCTGACTTTTGAAACCATATTAATGTCTCACATTCTTAAAAAAATAAAATTAAATTAACCAGGCTGGGGAAAATCCTAAAACGGAATACAAACAGAAACACCTAAGCCTTAACTGTATTTCAAACACAGTCTCACTAAAGGATACCAGCGAGAAGAATGAAGCCCCTGGAACTTTTGAACGCAGCATCAATCAGGCTAAAGGCAAAAAGGACTGTAACAAATATTGATCTATCATTTCTAGACTTAATCTGAAACTAGCGAATGTGTATCCTTGGATTGAGAGAGTAAAATGCTTGGGGCTAATGAGAGTCAGGTTTCTCACTGCCAGAGAAGAGAACCTCAAATACAGAAAAGAGAAAGGCTAGGGTGAACTCTCTGCTGTCGAACTAGTATTGGAGATGTCAGCAGGAATTCAGGGATTTTAGTATAGTCAGTATAAATAAAGACGTGTGTACGTATGTACAATCATGTGCATTATGAGTTCACTGCACATTCATACCCACATTTATGTCATAACTCAGTCCACTGAGACCACCTAGAATCAGCAACACAACAGAAGCACTGAGCACTTCTAGTGCCCAGATCTTGGTTTACTAAACACCATTCTCCATTAAGAGAAAATGAGTCTTCTTGGAGGAAATGGCTGATGCCAGGGCCAGGACTGGGGAAGTACAAGGTAAGTCTGAAACATCCTGAAATGTGATTCAAAAGAAAGATGTGCTCAAGAAATGACGGACACATGTCAAAAGGACACAGGAGCCAGCTTGATCCCACTGGTCAAATCTGGAACAATTTGACCATTTAAATGAACAATGATGGTTCTTTTCCACAAAGGATGTTGGGAAAACTGGATATCCACTTGCAAGAGTGAAGTTGAACCTTTATTTCACACCATATTAAAAAATCAAGCTCCACATGGATCAAACATACAAATGTAATGCCTACAACTATAAAAATCTTAGAAGAAAACATGGGGAAATCTACATGACATTGGACTTGGTAGTGATTTCTTGGATATGATACCACAAGCACAAGCAGTAAAAGAAAAAATAGGTGAGTTGGGCATGTCAACATTTAAAACTTCAAAGGACACAACCAACAGAGTGAAAAGGCAACACAGAAAATGGAAAAGAATATTTATAAAGTATATATCTGATAAGGAATTAATCAGAATATATGGAGAATCCCTACAACTCACAACAACAAAAACAACTTCAATAGACATTTCGCCACAGGATATATATAAACGGGGCCAATAACCACAGGAAAAGATGCTGAGCATCACCAGTCATCAGGGAAATACAGGTCAAAACTACAATGAGATACCACTTCACATCCATCAGGGTGATTACTTGTAAAAAATAACAACTGTTGGTGAGGATATCTTTGTGCACTGTTAGAATTGAAAAAGAATTAAAAGCAGAGACTCAAAAAAATATTCATACACCCTGTGTTCATAGCAGCACTACTCACGATAGCCAAAAAGTAGAAGTAACCCAAGTGTCCATTGATGGGTGAGTGGATAAACAAAATTGCTATATTCACACAGTGGAATATTATTCAGTCTTAAAAAGGAAATTCTGACAGTGCTACAACATGGTTGGACCTTGAAGACACTATGTTAAGTGAAATAAGCCAGTTGCAAAAAGGCAAATACTGTGTGTATGATTCCATTTATTTGAAGCACCTACAGTAGTCAAATTCACAGAAACACAAAAGTGGATTGGTGACCCCCGCGCAGGAGATGGGGGAGGGTGAACAAGAGTTCAGTGGGTAGATAATTTCATTTGGGGAAGATGAAAAAGGTTCTGGAGGGCCCTCCCTGGTGCGCAGTGGGTTAAGCAACGCACATGCACAAGCAAACCGCAGTAGCACGAGTTCGATCCCTGCCGCTGGCCAGGGAGGGGACCCACATGGTGCTGCAGACCTCTCCTGCCTCGCCCGCTGCTCCCCTCAGCAGTATGTTCCAGTCAGTCTGACTGTTCTGCTCCCTACTCTGTCTCTGGTGGATCCTCTCACCCCCCCACACTTCTGGCCTGTACCCCAGCTCTTATATATGAATAAATAAATCTTTAAAAAAAGAAAAAGGTTCTGGAGATGGATAGTGAGTGGTGTTAGTTGCACAAGAACTGAATGTGGCTGATGCCCCTGAGCTGTAAACTTTACAGATGGTTCAGAGGTTAAACCTTGTTATGTGTTGCTTTATAATAGCTTTAAAAAGCACGATACTCAGTGCAAGAAACAAGACACAAAAGATTACATGTTCTCCCATTTCATTTATGTGAAATGTCCACAATAAGCACATCTAAAGAGATTAGCAACTGCCTAGGGCTGTCAGGGGCAGATGGGAAGTGACTGCTAGCTGAGGGGCACAAGGCTTTTTGGAGGGTGAGTGAAATGCCCTAAAATTAGATTGTGGCAACTTTCACACACATTGATAAATGTACTAATCACCATTGGACTGTACAAATAACACTCATGAATTTTATGGTATGCAAATTGTATCACAATTAAATTACTTTTACAAATAAAGATACTAGCTGACTTTAGCCTATAAATTAAAAAGAAGAATCTGTGAGTCTCACCCTGATACAAATAAATAGGAACTTGGGGAAGAAGGGAAAGCACTTCCTTACCATAAAATCTCAGCCGTACCTGTAATAGGAACTCATCATTTGGACACCAGCATAGTAGTAACTGCTTCCGGCAAGAATCACCAATTAATGCTAACCTACTGAGTAGAAGTTTAAGGAAAACTGGGAGAGTTACACAGTCTCAAGTATCAGCCTACAGATAGTGACTAATTCAAAGGAGAAATCTACTTTCCAAGTAGAGACACTTGGAAGTCACCACCTCAGTCAAAAGATCAAAGCTAATAACAACAGTTTGGGAATTAAAACACCTCCTTTTGCCTCTGGATACTCTAAGAGCACAGCGTCACTTCTGTGGAATTCCTGCCCAAAATGCATAACCAAATCTAATCCTGAGGAAACATCAGATAAAGTCAAATTGAAGGACATTCTTCCAAAGAACTGACTGACCTGTTTTCTTCAAAAACATCAAGATCATGCAAGTTAAGGGAAGAATGAGACATTGTTCCAGATTGAAAGCGACTAAAAAAAGACCTGATAACAGAATGCACCTCGTGACCTAGGATTTCCTTTTCCTATAAAAGGGCATTATGGGCACACCCACTGGAATGGCTAGAATTAAAAAGTCAGATAACAAGTGTTAGTGAAGATGTGAAGAAATTGGAACCTTCATACTCATTTGGTAGGAATGTGAGAGAAGGTCCTTGCTTTTAGCAAATGCATACTCAAGTATTTAGCTGAAAGGGCACTATGTGTGCAACCTTGATCAAATAGTTTAGGAAAAAGTTAGAGATTGATAGATGATAGAGATATAGAGAGAGAAAAAGGAAAAGTTCTTAATATTATGAAACAAGGAACAATGACCTTTTTTTTGCCACTTCTAGGAAGTGCAAAATCCAATCTCATTGTTTTAACTTGCATCTCTTTAAAACAGGAAAGTGAGGAAAACTTATAAAATACTCCAGAAACCAGTTACCACAAAGGCTTTAAGAGTGGACATTTGTGGAGTGCCCATTCTCCAGTGATAAAAATATGCACCACCTCACCTAGGTAGCTAATTGCTATTTGACTTGCATTTCCTTGATAACTAGAGACTGGATTACCTTTGCATATATTAGAAACACTGGCCATTTCAGGTGTCTTCTGCTGTGAATTGTTCACTGTCCATTTTTAAGTATACTGTTTGCCCTTCCTTTATTGATTTGCAGATGTCCTGCGATTGCCCTAGAATCTAGATGCCAACTCTTTGTCACACACATCCAAAGACTAGAATGGAGACAATCGAGTTATGAAGCTCAGGGTCAGGCATAGTCAGGAAGGTCTGGTTTTTAATGCCAGGCTTTGGCAATACAGGAAAAATTTCTGGCATGTGCTATGGGTACTATTGACTCCACTGTAATATGTTTGAAAACTGAGGGGAAAAAACTAGAATGAAGTCTACTTCATAAAAATCAATGGCCTGTATTCTAGGATCAAGAACTTTGTATTCAAACATCTGGCCTATGTAATTATTTAGTATATATAGTCTTACTGTGTCAAACATTTTCCATTTGTACTACATAAATATTCATTTATGACTTCAAATGCCATTTAGCTTCGTATTAACTTTTTCTTAAAGAGAGTTTTTACATCTCTCTTCCGTTGCCATCGGTCTTCCCAAGCAGAGAACTGCTAACCCCACTCCCTTGCTTAACAGAAAGAGACACTGAGGTGCCTTGTCCACGTCCACATCGTCATTAACTTTGTTTTCCTTAACTCCTCAGGTCACGGTGGGGTCCAGCTTGACCTAGGCTTCCTCCTCCCCTTCCACATCATAACTAAGCTCATAGTACGTGCCCAGCAAACGCTCCTTTGGAAAACAGGGGCTTGATCAGCCTAGGAACGGAGTAGAGCGCCGGGACACCGCCTCGTACCGAGGCAGCCGGCAGGTGCGGCGTAAATCTTCAGAGCCCGTGCAGGCTGCGCCCAGTGCAAACTCTTGTCCGGGACGCGGTGTTTTAGCTGTGCTCCCGCTGCTCTCAACTAGCCTCCGGCTTCACTCGGAACTCGCCCTCGTGACTGCAGGCACCTTCAACGCAGGGGTGAGTACAGTGGGAAATTAAGCAGGCAAATTAGCTCTCGGCCACCAGCCGAAGGCTCACAAGGAGTCTCTAGGGGGAGCACAGGTACCTACTTCATGCTCCTAAGGGACACGGTCAGGTCCTATAAATGTTTCCGGAGGCGGGGAGGGGTAAGAATTCCTGTAGCTCCCTCACAGAATGGGAAGGAGGCACCTCCGTTTATTTTCCCATCTGTGAAACCCGGACAGGGCGGTGCAGGCGGACGTGCGCAGGTGAGCAGCTGGGGGAGCGAAACGGGTTTCCCGCCTCGCTCCCCCAGCTCAGCTTCCTAGGATTAGGGATTGGCGATTGGAAGGCTTGTTCTCGGACGGGCAGACGACCTCCGGGCGCAAACGTTGGGGGCTGAACCCCCCAGAGGCTAGAAAGGTGCGGGCGCGCAGCCGGTGCGCGCCGCGG
>JAGFMF010012136.1:54778-70320 GCA_019455555.1 Galemys pyrenaicus | reverse complement strand
GTGACTTTTGAGGTCTTTAATTGAAGGAGGTGAGGGAAGGAAGCATTCCAGGCAAAGGGAACAATCTATGTAAAGGGCCTGAGATGGGAGAGGGCCTGGGCCACCTAAGGAACAGCACACACATCCGGTACTCAGTGAGCAAGGGGGAGAGTGGCGGGAAGCACAGGCCCTGCAGGTCACGGCAGGGATTTGCTTTTGTTTTTCACTCTGTGACGAGAAGTGTGGACGGCTCAGAACTGTCTCCCACCTGACCATTGATGTTTATCACCATAACCCCCTGACTCAAATCCTAAGCATTCTTCCTTCTCTGCCGGGGTGCTCTCCCCCAGCCCGGATGCCATCATGCTAACTTACCCTCATCCTCAGAGACCTGCTGAGTTCCCTTGGGAGGATCGAAACCATCCCTCCAACCCAGGGGGATGTGCTAGTCATCATCATCATCATTGTTGGGACCCTTGGGGTCTTGTCTGGTGCATCTCCCTGGGCCCCCCTCCCCAGGTGGGGATGAGATACAGGTCCAAGTGCCAAGCGTATCCATCTGTCCCCCACAGGGCCTGGGGGTGCGAGCCTTAAACCTGCTCTTTGGGGCCCTAGCCATCTTCCACCTGGCCTACCTGGGCTCCCTGTTTGATGTCGATGTGGATGACACCACAGAGGAGCAGGTGAGGTGGGGCCCTGGGCTAGGGATTACCAAGGGACGGTGCGGCCAGCTCGTGGGAGCTGGTCTCTACCTCGCACAGCCCATGCTCCTTAATCCTTCTTTTTCTTTGCACTCTGGGTGACTTGCACAGTTGGGTTTTTCATTTGGGGGAATCGTGAAAATATGTTTATTTCAACCTGTAAAATGTATATTATAGCCATGGGGTGCAAAACCCAGGTTTTACTTTTTTTGAAAAGTACTGGTCACCTTTTTGTTGAGGTAGGATTTCTAAATTGCAAGTTTACCTCCTTATTTGATTTTTAAAAATATCTCATGTTTACTCAGGTTGAGTGTGCATGCTCTGGATTTTACTTCAAAAATTTATATAAAACTTTATGTACTATTTTTATTGACATGGAGCATGCACATTCCAGGATTTTATTCCTTTTTAAATGAAACACGATTTTGAAAATGTTTATTCGTATGGCTCTTGCAGAATACAAGTTTTGCTTCCCTTTTAGTTAAATTTTTAGTTGAAATAAAACTTTGTATTATTTTTTGGTTTTTTTTTTTGGTTTGTGTTTTCGTGTGTGTCTCTCTCCATTTATTTATGTTTGCTGGATTTTTTGGAGCATTTTGCAGTTTTTAGCATACACATCCTGTACATGTTTTGTTAAGTATTTATCAAAGCCTTTCATTTTCATTTTCTTTTTTTCAAAACATAGACAGTTTTCTTCTTTGTATACATTTGGAACAAGAGTGATCATTCTTATTTTAACATCCACATTGGAATATAATTCATATACCATACGATTCACCCATTTAATGTGCACAATTCAATAGCTCTCAATGACACCAAAAAGAAGCCCCACTTTATATGATTTTTGTCACCAAAAAAATTTTTAATTTTTCTTCAGGTTAAGTGTGCAAAATCTGGGTTTTGCTTATTTTTAAATAAAATTTTGGTTGTTTTATTTTTATTAAAATGTTTAAAAATAGCTAATGCCTATCATATAGTTCAAAATCCAAACTGTATTCAAGATCTTTAGGAGAAAGTATTAATTCTCCCAGCTACCCCCTGCTCTCTTACAGGTAACCACTTTTATTCATTTTTCAAAATATATCTTTCCAAAATGTAAGCCCAACCAGCAAATATAAAATTTATATTTTCATCCCCACCTCCTACTTTTTAACCTAACACATGAAGGACATGGTTCTGCCTGTCAACTTTGTCACCATCATTCCTGAAAAACTTCCACATCGGTATACAGTGTTCTCATTCATTTTTTCCACTGTAAGTCTATGTCACAGTGTAGTTTGTCCCTTAAGGCGGACACCCAGGTGACTTCCAGTCCTTTCCTATTGTAAGTGATGCTGCAGGGAATAATCCCCTGAGGCCCCTAAAGATTCACACCGATACAGACAGAACTGTAGGATCTAGTCCTGCCTGTGGTAATGGAGAAGTTCCCTTTCTGCCTTCCTAGGAGCAGTGTAGACATGCCTGTCGCCCCACCCACTGACTTCCTGTTCCTCTCTGACTTCCTGGATATGTTTCCCAGTGTGATAGGAGGACAATAATGAATGAGGCTGAGTGTCTTTTCCTGTGTTTAAGAGCTATTCATTTTTTTCCTTTACTGAAAATGGCTTATCCACCTCCTTCACCATTTTTGTCTTTTTTAAAAATCAATTTCTAGCAGCCCTCTATATATCAGGAAGAATATGGGCCAGAGAGCAGGATTGCCCTGTCTTCTTTCTTTCTTTCTTTCATGATTTTCAAAAAAGAAGAAAACACAAAAGAAAAAAAAAGACTAAATGTGTTTACCTCTCTTGTGTACCCAGTCTCTTTTTCTGGTGCCCCCCAGAATGTTGAGCAAAGGATGGGTTTTCCTGAGACCTTTGTTCATGCTGAGTAGGACTGTCACCTCTTTCTCTCCCACAGGGCTATGGCATGGCATACACTGTCCACAAGTGGTCAGAGCTCAGCTGGGCCAGTCACTGGGTCACTTTTGGATGCTGGATCTTCTACCGTCTCATAGGCTGAGGCACATCTGTGGACCTTCACACTCCCTCAAAGCCCCTCTTCAGGGTGCCAGCTCTGATGGGGGAAGAGGGAAGGCCCTTTCTCTAATTCTTGACCCCGCTCCATCCTTGACCCACCCCAACACCCTCACACACACACACACACGCACACATGCACACACACACATTTCCATGCCTGTCATTTCCCACCCCACCACAAGGCGGGAAGGGGGTGGTCCCTGCTGGAGTCTAGGGATGATGGGGGATGCTTGGGACAGCAAAGAGGGGGAGATCAAGGGCCTCCCCGCCTTTCCTCTCCCTTTTTTATATACAGTTTGTTATTGTCAAATAAAAGTAGGAAATATCCAAAAGGCTCTTTCTTCACTGCTCAGTGGGGAATAGAAATGATAAAGGTTTGGAAGCTGGAAACCATGAAGAGGGAGCAGGTTATGATTGGTTCATGGCATTGTTTGGTTTGAGTGGGTCCAGGACGGAGTGGATAATTGGACGTGAGGAGAGCCTCATACTGCAGTCCGGAAAACTGAGGGATCCCTTCTGTTACAATTAATTGCTCTAACTGGGACAGAAAGGAATGAAATCAAGACACATGAAGAACTGGTGCTCATAGTCCTTAGGACCGAGATTGTGGGTTCTGATTGGATGGGAAGTCCACCCCGACTCTGATTGCTCGGTCTGGGTGCCCATTGGCTTAGAGTTATGGAGTTCTGATTGGCTCTTCAGAGTGGGCGCAGGGAGATTGAGAGTTCCGGTGCGGGTGCCAATTGGTCCGCAAGGAGGCAGGACGTGGGTTTTGATTGGTTCTTCTGACTTGAAGTTCGGAGAGGTAAGGATGATCGCGGCTACTAGGAAAGGAGGAAGCGCGGTGGGCAGAGTGTGATCTGCCTGTCGTATTAACAATTTACTCGTCCATTAGGGTGTTAGGATTGAAGGTAGATCCAGGAACTGATTGTTTGCTCCGCCTAGAAACCGAGGGTAAAGGTGAGAGGAGACAACACAGTCTGATTTGATGGCAGAAGAGGTGGGTGATAAATACCTTAACGTTTTCCGGTTCATTGATCAGAGACTCCTGACTTGGTCTCAGCCAACAGCGAAAATGGCACCACGCGTGGGGGCGGGGCCAGCAGCACACAGAGAGCTCCCATTGGTTAGGATAGACACTGACCATCTCCCCAGCGCCTCCATTGGCCTCCTCCCTAAGGCGTGGGCCCTGTGAGGTGGTGGGTCTGAACTAGGGATGTTACAGAGCCTGCGAGCCCGTTTAGAAAGTCCCAGAACCGGGTGAGAGAGGCCGCCGTGACCACGCTGGTGGGTGAGTACCCTCCGCCTGGCTTGCTACTCCCATTCCCCGGCTCTCACTGGCTTGCTCTCTCTCTGTTGCTCTCTCCCCACTACCACCCTTAAACCCTGCGTAACAACCCCCCACTGCCACCGCTCGGTCGAGGGCGGGGGGTAGGGGGGAGATAAACAGAAGAGCTTCCTTCTCATTGGGCAGTTGGATCAAAGGGTTCTGTTTCTGATTGGTAGTCTCTCTATTTGACCTTCCTTTTCCTCTTCGGCGCCTCTTGCAAGAACGCTGCCCTGCACCTTCCTCCTGTCTTAAGAGGTTGGAGGCATTATATTGCGAGAACGGGTCTGCCTTTCCGATCACTGAACCCCAGGGTCATAGTTCTCATTAGTTTCTCTCTTCTGTCCTGTACTCTCCAGGACTGCGGGGAGGGAATAACTTTCAGATAAACGGTGTACTGACCCCTGCTGGATCCCTGGGTCTCCCCCAGCAGACCGCGACCACTGAGAGCAGGGACAAGCTCCGGTTCCACCGTCTCCCCCCACCAAACTGTGACCCCCCCAAGGATTGGTACCTGGTCTGATTACTTTGATTACCCCATCACGTGACTCCAGGAGGGCTGGAGGCAAGCTTTCAGGCTTTCCGTGCCCTTGTCGTGGTCTTAAAACCGCATATAATTAGATTCTTTTAAAATCTTGTCAGTCTATTAACGGATAAGTTTAGTCCACAACATTTCTTGTGATTAAAAAATTTTTGGATTTGATTTTTTTTCTTTTATCTCATTCTGTGCTTTTTATTTGTTTAGGTTTTTCTGTTCCTTTTTTCTCTGCTACCCACGCACAGCCACTGGCCCACAAAGACATGGCCACCAGCTCCAGCCCTTTGCACCCATACTGGCCTCGACACCTGAAACTGGACAACTTCGTGCCTAATGACCGCCCCACCTGGCATCTCCTAGCTGGCCTCTTCTCCACCTCTGGGGTTTTAGTTGTCACCACATGGCTGTTATCGGGTCGAGCTGCAGTCGTCCCACTGGGGACTTGGCGGCGACTGTCTGTGTGCTGGTTTGCAGTTTGTGGGTTCATCCACATGGTGATCGAGGGTTGGTTCATCCTCTACCATGAAGACCTTACTGGAGACCAAGCCTTCTTGTCCCAGCTCTGTGAGTCCTAAGTTCTTTGATGTGTATGGGAGGAACTTTCTGGGGAGGGATTATTTAGCCACCCACCCATTCTTCCATTCATTTATTTAAAAAATTCATTTAACTTGTTTGTCACACATAAATTCACATGGGTCAGAAAACAACCCATTTAAAGAAGCATGCAATGTAAATCTACCAAGTTTCCCCGATTATTAACCACTGTTAATGATTGTTTATGTTTCCCTCCAGGGATTATATTTATACATAAACTATACACATAAGCCTCAGATTGCTCAGTTGTAAAAAGGGGATAATAGTAATATATTTACGTTACTTAGAACAGATGTGACCAAAAAAAAGAACAGATGTGACAGATAGTAGATGCCATACAGTTACTTATTGTTATCATTATCATTTTTACTTTTGCTTTTTTACATAAATGGGAAAATACTATAACTTTTGAACTTTGCTTTTTTTTAATGAGGTCACAGAACTTTCAAAGCATAGATATTATAGAATTATTTCATTTGTCCAGTATTGATGGCTAGCTATGTTCCTCCAGTCTTTTGCTGTTATAAATAATAATCCTTCTGACCTAGTGACTGAAAGTGCTAGAAACATTCTTATGGTAGTCTCTATGTGGACATCCACTTTCATTTCTCTTGAGTAAACATGGAAGAGTGGAATGGCTGGTTTTTATGGTATGTGTGTGTTCACTTGAAAAACTGCCAACCTGTTTTCAGAAATGGCTGCACCATGTTCTGTTCCCACCAGCAGTGTATGGAGTTCTAGTTCGTCCTTGTCTACACTTGGTATGGTCAGGGGGGGTCTAAATTTTTTGTCCTTCTAATGCATGTGAGTGATATGTCATTATGGTTTTATTTTTCCTTAACAACTAATGAAAATTTGAGTACCTTTTGTGTGCCTCTTTAGAAATCCTTTTTTGTGAAGAACTTATTTTTTCCTCCCACCTATTATATTGAGTGATGTCTCTTACTGATTGTCTGTTCCTTCTTCCATTCACTTATCTGATCACCTGCATGCTGTGCTTGTGCTCTTTCTCACTCACTCACTCACTCACTGTTTCACTCACACCATCATCTGCACCTGCCTCCTTTGATGCCACAAACATTTTGGAGTACCAGATAATCACAACAACACTGTATTCTGTGTCAGATACATTATCTTGTATATGTATTAGCATCTAGAATCCAAACATGGGTGCCCCATTTCACAGATGGGGAAACCGAGGCACGGAGAGGTTAGAAAATCTGTCTTACATGGGTCCTGGACTCTCATCATTTTGAGTTCCTGTCCTGTCTTTATTCTTAATGGATGTCCCTTGTCTACTTCAGGGAAAGAGTACGCCAAGGGAGACAGCCGATACCTCCTGTAAGTGTTTGCCTCTGTCAAGGGGGTCCTGTATTGGTTTAGGGTGGTGGTGAGTCAGAGAGCTATCATGGGGTACCCTGTGAGCAGAGCACTGTGATGCTAGTGCTCCCCCCCATTTTCCTCCTTCAGGAATGACAATTTTATGATATGTATGGAGTCCATCACGGCTTGCCTGTGGGGACCACTGAGCCTAATGGTGGTGATCGCCTTTCTCCGACAGAAACCCATTCGCTTTGTCCTACAGCTCGTGGTCTCTGTGGGTAAGGAAAGGGCCCACAGTGGGCACAGGAAGGGCTTAAGGGGGATCCAAGACATAGAGGCATCCCTGCTGATGGGCTCTCTCAACAGTGCCCATACAGGGCTGAGTCAGATTGAATAACAAACTCCCTGAGGTTCTAGAATAGCCATACCCTTCTCTGAACATGTGTTCTCAAGCAGGCAGGGTTTTCTCCTCTTCCATCACAAAATCTCCTGTGGAGATTATGTGAGGTGGCCCGTGATGGCGGGAAGCTACTAGATACTCCAGGATCCAGAATCTAAGCACCCTTCATATGAGATTTCATCCTCATGGGTTCTTAAATTGTTTGTTTTCTTTAGTTATGAAAACTTAAGTTCTCTTTAATCCCAGAATCCTAAGCTTTCTTGAATTCTGGGATTTTGAGCTTCCTAAAATCTGGAGATGTGAATGCTCCTGAGTTCAGAAATTCTCAGCTCTCTGAATTTGGGAATCCTGAGCCCCGAGACTATGAATGACTTGGGAAAGCTCTGTCTTTTCACAGGATTTCCTCCTCCCCCTTATTCCTCCCACAGGTCAGATCTACGGTGATGTGCTCTATTTCCTGACAGAGCATCGTGACGATTTCCAGCATGGGGAGCTGGGCCATCCACTCTACTTCTGGTTTTACTTTGTCTTCTTGAACGCCCTGTGGCTGGTGGTGCCCGGAATCCTTGTGCTTGATTCGGTAAAGCAGCTCACTCGTGCCCAGAGCATGCTGGACTCCAAGGCCACAAAAGCCAAGAGCAAGCAGAAGTAGATGGACTGGACTTGCACACTGGCTGATTAGGAACTCTCTGACTTCCAAAAAAGTCCAGTCCTGCTCCCACAGGTTGGAGCGACAAAGCAAATTGATCTGTCAAACTCAGGCTGATGAGTGTGTATGAAAAGGGCCAAAGACAGGGGGGAAGAAAGGAACTCTGGAGCTACTGCCAGGAGCCATTGGGACAAAAGTACAAGAGAACCTAGAAGGTTTGTGATGGTGGCAGTTTTTTAAATCAGGAAATAAAAGACCTTAATTATAACACTGAGAGATCTTTAATTACTAACCCTAGAAATACTCCATGACTGACTCCCCAGGTCCCTCCATCACTCACTCATTCTACAGACTACCATTCTCTTAGCTATAGACTCCCCACCCCCATCATCAGATAAACTTCCAATCCATGACCTCAAAAAGCCCTATCTATCACTGACCCCACAGATTCCCATCACTCATTTCACAGACACCTCATAACTGACTGCATAGTGTCCTATTAGGGCTGCCATATCATTACCACAGACTGTGTGGCAGAAAATTATTTTCGCACAGTTTTGGAGACTGGAAGTCCAAGACCAAGGTGTCCTCAGGGCAGATTTCTCCTGAGGCCTCTCTCCTTGGCTTGTAGATTGCCTTCTCCACATGGGTCCCTATCCCTGGTATTACTTCCTTTTCTTAGGTTACCAGTCCTGTTGAATTAGGGTTCCACTCTTCATGGCTTCATTTAACCTTCATTACCTCCTTAAAGGCCCCATCTCCAAATGTAGTCACACTGAGGGGGTTAGGTTTTACTATAAGATGGGGGGCCAGTTAAGCTCATAACCATCATTCACACCACAGGCCTCATCGTTCACCTCACAGACTTTCTTTCATTCCACACACACACACCCATCACTCAATGGACTCTTGATCAGATACCATCACTAGCCTTATAGACCTACCAACACACAGGCCAAAGACCCCCATCACCACAGAGACTGCATAAAATTCATCCCACAAAACCTACCATCAATCACCCCACATAATCCATCATTAAACCCTAAGATGCCTATCACTCGCCTCACAAATAGCCTTTCATTCATACTATATATTGCCCCTCACTCACTTCACTAACTTTTTAACTCCCCATAACCTACTTACAGAATCCATCACCTCAGACCCCTATCACACTCCACAGGTCCTCAATTACCCCAGTGATCTCCCATCACTCACCACACAGACCCCATCTTTGACTATACAGACCCCCATCATTTACCTCACAAACCAACCTGTCATGCATCCACATACAGACTTCCATCATTCACCCCACAGATACCCCTCACCTGATAGGCCCCCATCACTCATCTTACAGTCTCTGTCATTAACTTCATTGGCCTGCAGTCATCAGGTAAATGGATACTTGAAATTTGAGATGACAAAGCATGAATAATAAATGCAAATACCTGTCAACTGGCCTCAGGTGACCTGTATAGAGCAGAGCTTCAGTTCAAATCCAGGTCCTGCTCGAGCCTACAGTATGTCTTTTGAGAAATGCCTCACTGTTAAGGCCAAAGCTGTGTATTACTTTCTCACCTCATTTCCATCACTTACCTCATCGCTTACTTATGGTCTGCTGGCCTCCTTGCTCTTTTTCAAGAACAGCTTCTCAAAATCCCCACCTCCACCCATTACGCGGTATCTCTCTGTGCCACAGCCTCGACCTTAAGCTTTTTTCTACCTGGCTTTCAGTGCTCTCTTCTGTAAAATGCTAATAATAATAGTACCTACCTCATAGGCTTTTTATACAGAGTAAATTAATATATTCAGACTATCTGGCATACACTTTGTATTTATTGAATGGAAGAGTAAATAAAGAGAAGTTCTCCCCAGGATTGGCAAGGACCTCTTGTTTGATCTCCTTGCTTCCGGAATCTTTTCATCCAAGGCTCTCTCCATAAACAAGACAGAGGCAGCTGATTACATAATTTCTCCATCTAAAACCTGTGCTCCAGTGCCCTCAGGATAAACTCCAACCTCCAGGCTAATGTTTTGCTCATCCCACCCTATGATAATTTTTTTTAAAGATTTATTTATTTATGCATACAAGCACTGGGGTACAGGCCAGACGTGTGGGGGGTGAGAGGATTCACCACAGACAGAGCTGGGAGCAGAATAGGCAGATCAACGGAAGTACACTGCTGAGGGGAGCAGTGGGCAAGGCAGGAGAGGTCTGCCTCACCATGTGGGTCCCCTCTCTGGCCGGCAGCAGGGATCAAACTCGTGCTGCAGTGGTTGCGGTTTGCTTCATAGTGCGTTGCTTAACCCACTGCGCCACCAGGGAGGCCCCCTATGATAATTTTAATAAGGAGCAGGTTCTCAACTTGTTTCCATCAGAAAATCCAGCAGTGCCCTAAGAAAAGTTTTTGACTCCAACACAGGGGAAAGAGAAAGATGCCAATAAACCTTTTATGACTTTCTTTTTTTTTCTTTTTTTTTAAGATTTATTTATTTATGCATACAAGCACTGGGGTACAGGCCAGAGGTGTGGGGGGTGAGAGGATTCACCACAGAGAGCGGGGAGCAGAATAGGCAGATCAACAGAAGTACACTGCTGAGGGGAGCAGCGGGTGAGGCAGGAGAGGTCTGCTGCGCCATGTGGGTCCCCTGCCCGGCCAGCAGCAGGGATTGAACTCGTGCTGCAGTGACTGCGGTTTGCTTCATAGTGCGTTGCTTAACCCACTGCGCCACCAGGGAGGCCCCAACCTTTTATGACTTTCAAAGAAAATTCCCCTTTCAATATTTCAGAAAGTAGAGATGCCTAATACTAATACCAAAGCAACAAATTATTTAAAAAGATAACAAAATAGAACTGCAACCATCTAAAAGCTAACGTTAAGGGTAGCAGCCATCCAGCACTGCAACAACAGCTGAAATCTAAGTATCTTACAGGACTCCTTTGTCAGAAATTGCATTTGTAAAGGTAGTCTATTTTGTCCAGAACCTTACGGAAGTTGTGTCACCAAGTGAGAATGCTGTTTTGCATTCAAAGCTCCTCAAAGGAGTCTAAGATATGTTCATTCATTCAGCTGATATTTACTGAACACAACAGGACTGACCTAAAGTGTTGTGAATATTAAATGACACGAAGACAAACTTTAAAAAGCGAGGCTCTCAGAGAGCATAACAATGGCTGTTTGGGGTAAATTATTTAACCAAGTATAACATGCAGACAGAAATCGTAAAAAAGAAAAAAACATTAACGTACAGCTCCGTGAATGTTCACGCTAAATTATTTTTGAAAAGATTCTGGGAAAAGGACCTTTTTCTTGTTTGGCGTGTTCAATCGCAGCGAGCAAGGGTCTCTGACATTTGAAAGCAATGACATCATCTGTCAGCAGAGGCGCGTGGCGACTAGGGGCGGGATGTATGGTTCTCCACGTCATCGCGCAACAGCTTCCTTCTCCCTGCCTACTTGTCTCCCCAGAATAGGTTGTCACTTCAACACACACCTAGGTGAATCCGGAAGTAGACTGCCCAACAACCTCGGGCGAGGAGAGGCGGGGCCTCAGTAGGCGCCAGCACATTGGCTGCAACCAGACCTAATACCGGCTTTGAGAGAAGAAGCTACAGACAACAGAGTTATGCGCATGCGCACACGCGACCTCCACCTTGAGCCATGTGGGAGGGGCGGGGGGGGGTCGCACGGTGCCCTCTGCGCCTGCGCCCGGCGCGAGGTGGGGCCACGGGCGCCCGTTCTCTGGGGTGCGCGCAGGGGTAGGGGGCAACTGTCAGCCGTCACCCTGAGACGGTGGCGGCGGGATGGCGACGGCCTCTGGGCCCCCGGACTTAGCCGGCACCGGAACGCCCCCTCCTGGCGGGGGAGCCCAGGCGGCAGCGGCCGAAGAGGAGGAGAGAGAGGTGGTACGGGTCCGAGTCAAGGTGAGGCTTAGAGCCAGCTGTTCTGCCAGCCGACGGAGGGGCTCCCAGCGAAGGGCGAGGCGGAGGCTGTCCTAGGATGGAGGGCGGAGCCAGAAACGGGGTGTTACCTGGGGGGCGAGGCTTAAGGGCTGAAAGATGGAAGGAGGGGAGGCTGGACCTGGGAATCAGGCGCAGGGCTTGAGGACGCTGGGTCGCCTGGGGTGGGAGTCTGAAAATGGAGGGAAATGTGTCTGTAGATTGGTAAGAGGTGGAGGTTGCGGGGAGAGAGGGAAGGGGCCTTAGGGTTGAAGGAAGGACCTTAATAATTTGAGGAGTGGGATCTTGAGGAATGAGGGGTGCTGTTGCTCACTGAGGAAGGAGGTGCTGAAGTCAGTCAACATATGTGTTGCTGGTGCACTTTTGTGCAGGTCCCCACCCTGGATGACCTGAGATGCTCATCTGGAAGATGAACAGCTAAATAAATGAGATGCTTCAGACCCTGATGAATGTCATGAGGAAATAGAGAAAAGGGTTCTGAACTAGTGAGTTTCTTTAGACAAGGTTGTACAGGGACCTCCCCAGAGAAGAGTTGAAGGAGCAGAGACCCAGATAAGGTGTGAGTTGTGTGCATGTGGGGAGAAGAGTGTTCTAGGCAGAGAGAACAGCAAGGGCAGAGGCTGGGAGGTGGGAATGAGCTTGGCATGTTTCCTTAACTTTCCATATTGCTGGAGAGAGGGGAAGAGTGGTAGGAGGTGAATCAGGTTAGAGAGGGACAGATTGTGGAGGGCCTTGGATATGTACTCTGAGTAAGAAAACTGTTGCAGTAGCTCTGGTGAGCAGAGCTTGTTGACTAACAAGGGTGGTGGCACTGAGGAGGATGGGGAGAGGGTAGATTCTGGAGAGAAGTAAACAGATCACTTCAGTGTAATGGAGCAAGCTCTAAGGCAGAGGTATGGAAGTTTAGATAAAAGATGATGCTTGACTGTGAGTGAACCAGTTGGAGAAAATGGGGTTATTCCAGGTGGGACCAGCACAAGCAAAGGCCTAGAGCCAAGATGTGTTCAAAGTAACTTCTAGCAGTTTGATGGTACCAGAGCATAAAGTTCAAAAACGCTGACTGGAGAGAGGGGTGCAAGGGTCATATAGGACTACTTGTTGAGGACCCTGAGGTTGCCTTTGAAGAGGTTTAAGGAGGGGAGTGTTGCAAATAGATTTGCTAGATTAGACTGTTGCTCTATGGAGGACTGATTTAATTGGGGCCAGATTTGAGGAGATACAGGATTGGGTGTCTGGACTGTTGCAGTAGCCTCCTCCTCGGACTGGACCACAGTGGCCTCCTTTCCTCCATAGTCTGCTCTTTGCAAAGCAGCCAGAGCCTGTTAAAACCCTAATCAGACCATATCTCCTCCCTGCACAGAGCCCTTGCATGGCTCCCTTCACTCAGCAAACACTAATGCCCTCACTGGAGCCCAGAACACCCACCTTGATCTCAACCCCATGACTTCTCTGACATTGCCTCCTACCACTCATTCTGTCTTAACCTGGTAACATGGCCCCCCATAGCCTACCCTATGTCTTCTCTCCCCAGAAATATGAGAGCTTCTTGTCACCCGAATTCCGCTCTTTTGCGGTCGACCCCCAGATCACCTCGCTCGATGTGTTACAGCACATTCTCATCCGAGCCTTTGACTTGAACGGGTGAGTGATGGGGTACTGGGCACCAGCTAGTGGGCCACCACCTCAACAGTGACACTTTGACTTTTTGTCATTGTTTGGTAAGATTTTTTTGTTTACGTATAAATAATCCTACAATGAACAGCCACATTTGTATATCTAGGACTGTTTAAGGAAATCTAGTCATAGGATAAATTTCTAGCAGTGGTATTGAAGGGTTAAAGAATGTGCATTTTAAAAATTTTAGTGGATGTTTCCAAAATACCATCCTAATGAGTTTTCACCAACTCACAGTCTCACCAACAGCAAATAAAAGGACCGTTTCCCTCACACCCTCACAAACACTGGTTTCTAGAAAGCTGGAAAATTTACCAACCTAATAGATGAAAAGTGGTATTTCTGGGGACAGGTGTGATGGTTATTTTGTTGTGGTTATTTTGGAGGAATGCACATACATGGTAACAAATTCAGATTCAAAAGTGATGTGTAATTTGCATAGTTACATAGGTATATCTGAAGAACAAATTGTTATTTGACCTTTTTGTGCAAACATTTTTGTTGGAAAATCTAGCAAATATACAGATTGCTTTATTTTAAATGTACTAAGGAGACTGCTTTCTTCTCACTGCTGCCCTTTAACAACCCCTCAGATAGGGAGCAACATCGTACAAGTTTTTAATGTGCCTTGCAGATACTAGCAGGTGTGTATCTGTTCCTCCATGGAACAAATCGGAACTGGCTGCAGCCCGTTGCAACCTAGTTCCCAGCACATAGTAGAAAGTTGTCTTCAGCACCTCTGTCTTCCCCTGCTTTTGGAAACTGTCCCTGAGGCCTCCAGGGCAGGAGTACTGAGAGCTGCCATGCCTCCTCTGTCCAGAAAGAAGAACTTTGGTATCAGCTACCTGGGCCGGGATCGGCTAGGGCAGGAAGCTTACCTCTCACTCCTGTCCGACTGGGACCTCAGCACAGCCTTTGCCAACGCCTCCAAACCTTACCTGCAGCTGCGTGTAGACATTCGTCCCACTGAAGATAGTGAGTACCCGGCACTGGGGATGAGGTGGGAGGCAGAGACACTGCTTTGGAACCCACTCTTTCCCCATAGGATGATTCCACTATTTGCGATATACAACCTCACAGTGGGCTAGGGAACTGGGCCTCCTAGGTCTCCATCCTGGCTCGCCCTCTGGGTCTCAATTTCTTCACCTATAGAGGTAATGGTATCTTAGGACTATTGTGAGGGGAATTTATGTAAAATGCCTGCAAAAGATTCCTGGCTGCATAGTGAATGCTCCAAAAGTATAAGCTCCAATTAAAATAATTCTATGTACTATTATAGTATATAATGTCACAATATGTTATGATTATATATTGTAGTATTCATTCATTTCTTTGTGCCTTGCTCATTAAATTTCCTGGCATCACAGTTATGGAAAATGTCCTTATTCTTGGGAAAACACAGTTAAGTGTTAAAGAGCAGATGTCATGATGTCTGCAGATAATTCAGCAAGAAAATAATAGGTGTGTATATAGAGAGAGCAAGATAATAAACAAAGGTGGCAAAATTGTTAACAGGAAAGTGGATGAAGGATGAGTGGATGTTCAGTGTATTCTTCTTTTTGACTTTAGTGTAGATTGGAAAATCATCTAAATGAAAAGTCATGGAGTGGAAGACATGGTTCCCAACCTCAGGGAACTCATGTGTCCACTGGGGAATACTGAGACATTTTGTTGCTGTCCTAAGAACAGATAAATAGCTAACATTGGGGCCACTGTATATGTATAGTATTTATTCACTGGAGTGTCAAAACACTCTACAGAGTAGAAATGATCCTTATCCCCATGTTATAGATGAGGTAACTGAGGCTCAGACTGGACAGGACTTGTCCAAATCACAGGAGACAATAAGTAGAGGAACAGGATTTGAACCCAGACAGTGGCTGAGCTGGCTCCAGAATCCTTGCTCTTAATCATTTGACTCTGCAAGAGTTGGGGCTTGTTAAGATTGGCAACCTTGAGAAAATGAGACAGAGACTGGAAGAGAGACAAAGAGGGAGGTGGAGGGAAGGGAATAAGGGAGTGAGGGAAGGAAGGAGAGAGAGAAACAAGATTCAGAGAGAAAGAGTGACAGAAATGGGAAGAGACCCTAGAACCTTTGTTACTGGGTGGCCAAGTATGCTTAAGTCAGCCGCTTAACTAATTCCAAATCTCTTTCCTCACCTGTAAATGGACACAGTGGCACTATTTCACTCAAGAAATCAAATCTGGGCCTCTCTGATGTTGCAGGGGTTAAAGTCTCAGCACTGTCAAGCTATCTCCAGCCACTGCAGCACGAGTTTGATCCTGGCCAGGGAGCTGACCCACGTGGCACAGCAGACCTCTTCTGTCTCATCCACTGCTTCCCCTCAGTTCTGTATTTCAGTCAGTCTGCCTGTTCTGCTC
>JAGFMF010012136.1:38457-50026 GCA_019455555.1 Galemys pyrenaicus | reverse complement strand
ACATCTCTCAGGTTTCTGGCATAAGCCACTGAACAGGCAGCGATGCTGTTCATTCACATGAGGAGAAGAGGAGGAGACAGGGTCTAACGCAGGTCTTGGCTTCCCCTTTGGACACCTTAAATTTGCAGTGCCCTGTGAGACCTCCAAAGGGAGACAGTGACATCCAAATGTGACCTAGCTTCCCCCTCAGCTCTGCAGAAGAAAGTGCACTGGACTCCATGGAAATGCTGGGGTGGAATTTGCCTGGCAGTGGCAGTGGCTTAAATCCACCCTGAGTTGTTTCAGAAAGCCAACTCTGCTTTGTTGGCTTAGCAGCTCTGGCACCAAGGTTGACAGCTCTTAAAAGTGTCTTGAGCTTATCTTCAGGTGATCACTCTGCTTTGGCCACCACCTCACATTTGACTAAGTGCAGGCGGAACATTAAAGAAAGAGAAGGGACAGATGTCTGCTGATGTTACAAGGGCCAGAGTGGATAAAGGCAGGAACAGCACTATTTCCTCTAACATCATTATACACCTTGTCAGCAGATACTTTTCCTAAAATCTATCTGGACTCTAGAGTAAGGTAAAGGAGGTTCAGATCCCAGCCCTATCATTTCCTACCTGGAGACTCTTAGCCATTTACTAACTGTTCCAAATATTTTAGACACTACCTGGAAAGTGAGAAGGATAATAGTAGTCTATACTGATTATGAGAGGAGGACTAGCATGAACATAAGACAGAGAGCTTGGGCTCTCGAGCTTGAGGTCTGACCTTCAAATTTCTTTTCTTTTTTTAAGATTTATCTATTTATGCACATAAGATTTGGGGTACAGTTCAGAGTCGTGGGAGGTGAGAGGATTCACCAGAGACAGAGCAGGGAGCAGAACAGGCAGATGGACTGAAACACACTGCTGAGAGGAGCAGCAGGCGAGGCAGGAGAGGTCTGCTGCGCCATGTGGGTCCCCTCCCTGGCCAGGGATCGAACTCACGCTGCTGTGCAGCAGATGCTTCACAGTGCGGTGCTCAACCTGCTGCGCCACCAGGGAGGTCCTGGCCTTCAAATTTCAGTTCTTTCACTCACTAGCTGTGGAGCCTTGGGCACGCATTTACCCTGACTCTGCCTTGTTTCCTCAAAGAAAGAGCAGCCATAAGACCGGCGCCTAACTTAATAGGAAGGTATGAACATTAAATCAGTTAAGATTTGCAAAGGGGGCCTCCTTGGTGGTGCAGGGGTTAAAGTCTCAGCACTATCAAGCTATTGTCAGCCACTGCAGCATGTTCAATCTCCGGCCAGGGAGGGGACCCACATGGCGCAGCAGGCCTCTCCTGCCTCACCTGCTGCTCCCCTCAGCAGTGTATTTCAATAGATCCTCCTGTCCTGCTCCCCACTCTGTCTCTGGTGAACCCCCTCGCCACACCACACCTCTGTCCTGCACCCCAGTTCTTGTATGTATAAATAAATAAAAATAAATAAATACATTTTTGAATTTACAGCGGTTAAGCCCTTGTCACAGTGCCAGACACATACATAGCAACTACTCATAAACATTGCCTTGTATTGTTAAAGTACTAGTCTGCCTAGCATTTTGTGAGACAGCGACCACAAAAGAACTGTTCACAGTTTTATTTTTTTGCATGATTTTGGATGACCCGGGAAGAGGCAGTGGGAGTGGGCCATTGCCCCGTGGGGGGCCTGGCTTCAGCACAAGGAGAGGAACCCGACCCTGAGATCTGGGGTTCTCAGCCCGATTCTTATTGTCACTCTGTGTGCGCAGGCCCACTGCTGGAAGACTGGGACATAATCAGCCCCAAGGATGTCATTGGCTCCGACGTGCTGCTGGCTGAGAAACGGTCATCACTGACAACAGCGGCTCTGCCCTTCACACAGTCCATCCTGTCTCAGGTAGTGTCAGGGACTTCTGGGGTACAGCTGTGGTTGGCGGGCAGAGCCTACCTGACACCCCAGATTCTAGCATGCCGGCTGGCACCTGCCCCTAGCCCACCAGGCTGACAAGTAGCCTCTTTCCCTCCTTCCGGCACAGGTGGGCCGCACATTGTCTAAGGTCCAGCAGGTGTTGAGCTGGTCCTATGGGGAAGATGTCAAGCCCTTCAAGCCCCCCCTGAGCGATGCTGAGTTTCACACCTACCTGGACCACGAGGGCCAGCTCTCCCGCCCAGACGAGTTGCGCCTGCGTATCTATCACGGGGGTGTTGAGCCGTCCCTGAGAAAGGTGAGCCTCAGTCACATATTGGAGCCATCACTCCTGCTGTCACAGCTAGTGCAGGAGGTACGCACAGCAGACTACGGTGTCGTGGGATGGCGTAGAGCGGTACCAGAGCAGCCAGTCCTCCTTTGCAGGGGGCGGGGGGTTGGAGTCAGAAACGGGAGGGCAGACGCTGCAAAAGGAGGACAGAGGCCCAAGGCGGGTGAGTGGAGGGAGACAGACACTGGAGTGGTGGCTCGTGTACAGTCCCTCGGTCTGGTCCCTTTCCCCCGGGCAGGTGGTGTGGCGGTACCTGCTGAACGTGTACCCAGACGGCCTGACAGGTCGCGAGCGGATGGACTACATGAAACGCAAGAGCCGCGAGTACGAACAGCTGAAGAGCGAGTGGGCACAGCGAGCGAGCCCTGAGGACCTGGAATTCATCCGCAGCACAGTCCTCAAGGACGTGCTGCGGACCGACCGCGCCCACCCCTACTACGCTGGGCCTGAGGATGGCCCACACCTGCGGGCCCTGCACGACCTGCTCACCACATATGCTGTTACGCACCCCCAGGTGTCCTATTGCCAGGGCATGAGCGACCTGGCCTCGCCCATCCTCGCTGTCATGGACCACGAAGGCCATGCCTTCGTCTGCTTCTGTGGCATCATGAAGCGTCTGGCTGCAAACTTCCACCCCGATGGCCGCGCCATGGCCACCAAGTTCGCCCACCTCAAGCTGCTGCTGCGACATGCCGACCCTGACTTCTACCAGTACCTGCAGGAGGCCGGTGCTGACGACCTCTTCTTCTGTTACCGCTGGCTGTTGCTCGAGCTCAAGCGCGAGTTTGCCTTTGACGATGCCCTCCGTATGCTCGAGGTCACCTGGAGTTCGCTGCCCCCTGATCCTCCCGAACATGAGGTGGAGCTCGTGGGACCACCCAGCCAAGTGGCAGACACTGGCTTCGGTGGCCACAGGGGGCGGCCGGTGCGACAAAGGCACATGCTGCGGCCTGCCGGGGGAGGCGGCAACGCCTTTGACGATGCTGTGCATCACTTGGCCGCGAGCAGCCAGGGGCCTGGTGGCGGGGGGCGGCTCCTGCGACAGGCCAGCCTGAATGACCTCCAGCAACTCAGGGATGACACGGGCCCCAGGAGGGACCCTCTGGCCCAGCTGCCCTGTCCAGCTGCCCTCATTAGTTCCAAGTCCCTCTCCGAGCCCCTGCTGAACTCCCCAGACCCACTGCTCTCCTCCTCTTCCCGCCCTGACTCCCCATCCTCCTCCTCTCCACCATCCACCCAGGAGGCCTCCCCCGCTGGTGATGTGGCTGCTGGATCCCCTTTGATGCCAGAGGTGGGCTCCCCACAAGACCCTGGGAAGTCCCTGCCACATCCACCCCCACTGGGCCTGCCCCCACCCCAGGAGTTTGGCCGGGGAAACCCATTCATGCTCTTCCTCTGCCTGGCCATCCTGCTGGAGCACCGCGACCACATCATGCGCAACGGGCTGGATTACAACGAGCTGGCCATGCACTTTGACCGCCTAGTGCGAAAACACCACCTGGGGCGCGTCCTCCGCCGCGCCAAGGCACTCTTTGCTGATTATCTGCAGTCAGAGGTGTGGGATTCAGAGGAGGGGGCTGAGGCCACAGCTCCGTCTTGATCAGGTTCCCTCCAGCCCAGCAGCCCCACCAGTTCTTTACCATGAGGGCCTACATATGAGATCCCACCTCCCTGCCTGCCAGCCCTAGACCTGTCAGGGCGTGGGGCCCTCTTTCCCCAGGTCTGAGAGTAGGGGCTCTACTTCAGCACTGCCCCACAGAGGCCACAGCCTCTTTTCTGTTTTTCTTATTTTGTTTTTAACAACTGTACTTTACACACATGAAGGTCACTGTGGTCTGTGTATTTCTCTGCCGCCTCCCTGGGTCTTGCTGTAGGTGGACTCTGCAGGGACTGGGACGCTTTACTTGATGGAGCTGGACTACCTCCCTTGGTGGAGGGTGGTTCCTGCTTCCCCTTTGGTGGGACAGAAGATGCTGAGAATGGTGGGAGAGCACCTTCGAGAAGGTGAGCCCAGGTCCAGGACGGCTGGAAGACCTGAGGCTATTTTCTGGTGCATCTGTCGGCCTGTGAGCATCTGAACTGTGGCTGCAAATGCATGTTTTCGGGACAGACCTGTGAATGAGGAGTGAGAGAGAGTGGTCCTGATCCAAAAAGGGCACGGGCCATGCCCAAGACTGGAAAGCACGGGCTACCGAGAAACACGGAGCCAGCCAACTGCTGTCACTGATTCTAGGATCCAGACCCTCTCCTGTGCGTCTGAGAAGCTAATGCTGGCAGTCCTGGGCAGGGATCTGAGGCTCCTGTCTTGTCACTTGCTTTGGGGCCAGCTTGAGGGACCGTAGAGCCTTGCCATGCCCGGGGCTCTGAGCCCTAAACTGGGTTTTCAGTTCATGGGACAAACATATCAAGCACTGATAAAGCTCAGGCCATAAAAGATGTCTCCTACTTATTTAAAAAAAGTTAATGATCAAAAAAGGCCCTTTCTCTCATTTACCTTCTCAGAAGGCAGATTCTCTCATGGGCCAGAGACTCCTCCACCGACATGGCAGATGGTGGCTGAGGCAACTGGGGGCCCTCAGACCTTGGCCTTTGCGTGCTAGGTTCTGGCCAGAAGTTGCTGTACTAGGCAGTACTGGCAGAGATGAGGCAGATCGGGGCAGCCATCCTGCTGGCTGTCTCTCCCATGAGAGAGACACTGGAGATCACCCTTTACAGGCTTCCATCACCCCCAGCAATGGAGGGGAAACTGAGCAGTCCTCAACTGGGGACTCTGTCCCTGTGCCCATCCATGTCTAGGGCTCTCCACAACTCTGGGCCCAACAAGTACGTTGTTGGCAAAGGGACTCGGTGTCTTCCCTGGAGGGCCAGGCAATATTTGGGGATATCTGGCCCTCTGAGGAGCTGAGCTGCTCCTTGTGGCAGTAACCACTCAACAGGTGCATTCCGTGATTAATCAGCTCACTGTTTGCAGGGCCAGACAAGTCAGTTCTGTGTGTAGCAGCTGGGACCTCTGAGGGCCAGAGGGGTCCTATCTGAGTAGGAGGCTCAACTAGCCTGATGAGCAGAAGCCTCTATGTCCAAAGGATTCTGGGGGCTCCTGGTTTCTGCCAAGATGACAAAAAGAACTACCTGCTGATTCCCTTGCCCAGAGCAAACCTGGGAAACCAGAGGGAAACATTAATTCCAGAAATTTCACACAACTTTGAGAGACCTGTGGTGAAATAGAAGGCTGTGTTTAACTGGTATGTTTTGAGCACCAGACTGGAGACTGCAAATATGAGGTAGTTAGTGATGTCAGTTCTGCATCTCCTGTGTGTTGCCTTTGGGAGGTCCTTGCCTGACCCCTCACTGCAGAAACCTGAAGCACTGGAACAGGTGTCTGGGGGCTAGTATAATGGCAGGAAGTGAGCAGCCAATGGCAATCAGTCCTCTACCTCTCCCGCTCCGGACACCAAGGTTGGTGGTGACACCGAGGGCGATGGCTTCTTCTTGGGGCTTAAAGATGAAACCTCTACCAGAGAAATTGGCAGGTGGCGCAATAACAGAAGGCAGTGATAACTCTGCTTTTTTTGGTGCCTGGACTGTGTAATCACTGGCTCATCTCCCCACACAGCCCTTTACCCCTTGAACTCCAGGTGACAGAGCAGAGTTGAGTCTGGCCCAGCCTTCCCTCAGTATGTCTTACCAGCCAGGACGGCTGCTTACATCAGGGGACTGATTCACTGCCAAAAGAACTAGATACCAGGGTAGTATGACTACGTTCAGATAAAAATGAACTGGATGTATTAGTAATCTATTACCATATAACAAATGACCCCAAGTCGGCAGCTTAAAACAACCCATGTCCATTATCTTTCCGGGGATCAAGAATCTGGGAGCAGCTTAACCAGGTGGTTTTGGCTCAGTCTCCCCTGAGGTTCTAGTCAAGTTGTCGACTAGGACTGGACTAGCAGCTGGCTGAAGGCATGGTTTGGCTGAAGGACCCAGCATGGTACATTCACAGGGCTGTTAGCAGGAGGCTTGGATTTCTCATCTTGGAGCCTCTGTGTGGACCTCACACCACAGTTCCAGAAAGCAGGCAAGAGACCGTGACCAAGCCAGAGCCACATGTCTGTTACAGCTTAACCTCAGAAATGACAAGCCATTGCTTCTGTTTTATTTTCTTGGTCACACAAACCAATCCTAGCACAACTTGGGAGGGAATGACACGGTGTGAACAGCAGGAGGCAGGGATCGTTGGGGACCACACTGGCAGATGGCTGCCTCACTCAGTAACATAGACTATCCAAGCAGAATCAATGACACAGATGAGAAATTTCAAATAAATACAATAAATAAGAGATAATGTTAGAGTCTAAAGCCGGAACAAAAGATAAAAAGGACCCAAAGAAAAAAGGTATGAGTATAATGGTAGAAAAAAAAGAAAAATACTTTAAACAGAGAACATGGAATGAGATGTGAAAAGTTTTAAGTTAATTATGAAAGTATTTAGAACACAGAGCCTCACTGGATAAAAGAAAAGGCCAATGGTAAACACACAAAAAAACTTAGAAATGGGGGCAGGGTGCACCCTGGTGGCCTAGGGTTAAATCTCAGCAGTATCACCACTGCGGCCTGAGTTCAGTCCCTGGTCAGGGAGCGGACCCACGCATGGCAGACCTCTCCTGCCTTGCCTGCTGCCCTCAGCAGTGTATTTCAGTTCATCCACCTGTTCTGCTCCCCATTATCTAGTGAATTCTCTCACACACACCCCTGCACTTCTAGCCTACACCCCAGTTCTTCTACTAAATAAATATTTAAAACCAAAAAAAATTAGAAATGTTGAAGAGGATGAAGGCAAGATAATAACAGACTGATAAAAAACCAGAGACCTATCTATCCTGATAGATGATAATAAAATAAAATTTAAGATCACAAAAGACAAAGGACATACCATTGATGTGTTTGCCATAAACACATTACTAAGAAGACCTGAACAATACATTCTGAAGCTTGATAAAGATAGACCTATATACTCTTCCACTTAAATGGAGACTTATTTTATACTTAACAATCACAAAAACCAGGTTAAGGCACAAAGAAAGGGTCAATAAATTCAAAGTATCAATATTGAGCATGTTCTCTGATCATAACACAATAAAGTTAATAATAAGTTAAAGAATCCCCCAGGACCTACCTGATGGTACAAGGAGTTGAGCTCTATACTGTGGGGCTTCCGCAGCCACTGCAGCACGAGTTTGACGCAGGCCAGGGAGGGGACTCACATGGCGCAGCAGACCTCTCCTGCCTCGCCTGCTGCTCCCCTCAGCAGTGTGTTTCAGCCAACCTGCCTGTTCTGCTCCCTACTTTGTCTCTGGTGAATCCTCTCACCACCCCGTGACTCTGCTTGTATCCCAGTTCTTGTATGCATAAATAAATAAAAATTTTTAAATAATAAAAAAATAAAGAATCCCCCACTTTCAGAAAAGTAACTACTAAATAATCTTTGGACAGCTCTATTGGCTCCTTTTTCTTCTTTTCCTAATAAACCTGTCTTTTTAAAATGTAAAATAAATAATCTTTGGATGAAGTAAGAAATGACAAAGGGGGTTTAGAAATAGAACTAAACAATAATACTACATACTACATTTGTGGGAAACAGAAAAATCAATTAGAAGGAAGTGTATAGCTATAAATACATTTATCAGCAAAGAAGACAGACAAAAATAAGTGTTCAATTCAAGAAGTTGGAAAAAGAATGCAGGAACAAACCCATGACTCCACTGAGTCATAGAGGAAATAATGTAAGGAAAGAACTAAGTGAGTAGAGAATAAGTAAAGCAATAAGAATAATGAAATTAAAAAGCTGGTTATTTTGAAATATTGAGAGACCTCTGCCAGGATTGCTTTAAAAGAATGCAAAATGCAGAACAAAGAAAGGGGGGAAATTACAGACACTGGAAAACGATAAAGCTAATAAGCTATTACATTTGAAAACTTAGGTGAAAGGCATAAACATCTGCAAGAATTTAGGTGTGCTCTAATTCATGTAAAAGGAAATAGAAATTTTGAATGTACTTAGATTTAAGAAAAATTGAGGGGGCCTCCCTGGTGGCGCAGTGGGTTGGGCAACGCACTATGAAGCAGGCCACAGCCACTGCAGCACGAGTTCGATCCCTGCTGCCAGCCAGAGAGGGGACCCACATGGCGCAGACAGACTTCTCCTGCCTCTCCCCCTCAGCAGTGTGTTTCAGTCGATCTGCCTGTTCTATTCCCCACTCTATCTCTGGTGGATCATCTCACCCCTCGCACCTCTGGCCTGTACCCCAGTTCTTGTATGCATAAATAAATAAATCTTGTTTTAAAAAAAGTAGTACTCTACACCAGCAATAACCAACAAGAAAATATCTAGGGGGAAAAAACAATAAAAAAAGACCTCTTTAACAAAAATATCTAAATTATTATAATAGAAATAGATGATATGAATGAAAAAGAATTTCACATTCTTTGCTGAGAAGATTTGGGTGATGTATTAGTTATGCATTGCTAACAAACTAGCTCCAAACTTACTGGCTTAAAACAATAATATTATCTAACACAGCTTCAGAGGGTCAGAATTTCAGGAGTGGCTTAGCTGAGTGGTTCTGGCTCAGAATCTCAGGTCATTGCGGTCAGGATGTGGATGGGAGGCTGCAGCTATTCCTTGGCGTGACTCCATTTCCAGAAGGCCCACTCACGCAGCCCTTGTGAGGAGGTGTCAGCATCTCCATAGGACTGCTCTGACGTACCAGCTACTGTCCACAGAGAGAGTAATCTGCGAGAGAGAGAGCAAAATTGCTTTCCATGACGTAGTCTTGCTCACTCTGTGCATTACAAGTGAGTCAAAGCACAGCCTGCGCTCAAGGGAAAAGGCATCAGACCCCAACTTTTGAAGAATTTGCGAACATATCTTAAAATATCCACGGGTAATATTCTTGTTTTTAAAAGATTTATTTATTTATGAATACAAGAACTGGGTACAGGCCAGAGGTATGGGGGTTGTGTGTGAGAGGATTCGCCAGAGACAGAGTGGGGGGCAGAACAGGCAGATGGACCGAAATACACTGCGGAGGGGAGCAGTGGGCAAGGCAGAAGAGATCTGCTGAGCCATGTGGGTTACCCCGCTGGCCAGGGATCAGACTTGTGCTGCAGTGGCGGTGGATGCTTCATAGTATGGTGCTTAACCCCTTGCGCCACCAGGGAGGCCCCACAGGTAATATTCTTAGATGTTATTTCTTGGGACCTCTCTGGTGGTCTAAGGGTTAAGTCTCAGCGCTGCTACCACCATGAGGTCCACTACAATGGCCCACCCGGATGCTCTGAGTTCTATCCCCAGTCAGGGAACTGACCCACAAGGCACAGCAGACCTCTTCTGTCTCCCCACATCTCCCCTCAGCAGTGTATTTCAGTAGATCTGCTTGTTCTGCTCCCACTCTGTCTCTGGTGAATCCTCTCAAGCCCCACACCTTTTGTCTACACCCCAATTCTTCTACACAAAGATAAATAAAATCGGGCCTCCCTGGTAGCACAAACTGTCAAGCACCACACTATGAAGCATCCTCAGCCACTGAAGCATGAATTCGATCTCCAGCCAGGGAGGTGACCGACCGCACATGGCACAGCAGACCTCTCCTGCCTCAACCACTGCTCTCCTCAGCAGTGGATTTCAGTCCATCTGCCTGTTTTGTTCCCCACTCTGTCTCTGGTGAATCCTTTAACCCCCCCACACCTCTGGTCTGCACCCCAGTTCTTGTATACATAAAATAAGTCTTTTTTAAAAAATAAAGTAAAATCTTAAAAAAAGAAATCTAGCTCAATATCATAAAAATATTCTATTTTTTAAAAAGATATTATTTCTCCGAGTCTATAAATTCAACTCAATCACAATAAAACTTCCATTACTACTTTTAGAATTGCAATAAACTTACATTAAAAGAATTACAAAGGGTTATGAATAATTAAGACAACCTTCAAAAAACAGATATTGGCCTAAAGAGACCAATAAAACAGAAAAAGGGCCATATATCCATGGAGCTTAGTACAGGATAGCAGTGGCACCATGTACACAAAAGGATGAGATGGAGTGCTTAGTCAGTAGTGATGGGACATCTGGCTCATCACGAGAAGAAAAATAAAACTAGATCCCTGTCTCGCACCACACATAAGGATGGGTTCTAGATGGGCTAAAGACCTCCATGTGAGAGCAAAACTATAAAGTTAACAGAAAAAAATATAGAACATCTTTGTGACTTGAGAGAAGAGAAAAGATTTCTTTTAAAAGGAAATTGAAAATTTTTAAGATTTCTTTTAAAACAAACTATAAAGGGTAAATTTGATTATATCAAAATTAAGGATTTTTATTCAACTAAAGACAGTACCTATAGTTAATAACACAAATATCAGCATAAGAGAGGCTATCTGCATTTTCTAACACACAAAGGTTTCATAATTAGATAACATAAGGGAACCCTGCAAGTCAACAGAAAGAGGCATATGGGAATTTTCCCAATGGGTATACAGATATGAATGAGGCAACCACAAATCAAACAAGCACCTTAAGAGTACTCAAAGAGGGGACCACACCAAAAAAAGCAAGCAAATGTTGTAAGAAAAACAGATTAATTGAGTACTCAAAGATTATTCAGAGTAATCAATATATTTAAAAGTTAATGAAATATCACTATACCTGTTAGACTAGAAAAATCTAGAAAGCTGGATAATGCTAAGTGTTGGCAGAGACTGGAGAATGTAGGCACCACCACACATTATTCCACCCATTCTAGACAACAAATTGGCACTGCTTACAGAATCAAATATGAAAAAAAATACAAAAAAAGTCTATACCCCTATGATGCAATTTTTTTTGTTGTTAAAGATTTATTTATTTATGCATACAAGAGCTGGGATACAGGCCAGAGGTATGGGGGCGGGCAGTGAGAGGATTCACCGGAGACAGAGTAGGAAGCAGAACAGGCAGATTGTACTGAAATACACTGCTGAAGGGAGCAGTGGGTGAGGTAGGAGAGGTCTGATGATCGAACTTGTGTTGCTACAGTGGCTGCGATTGCTTCATAGTACTGCAACTTAACCCCTTGTGTCACTAGAAAGGGCCCTGACACAGCAATTCTTCTGACTGTACATTCTAAAGTATTTTTCACACTGGCTGTAGGGTCAGAGAACAATCAGAGCTTTCCACCCTCCCACCGCTGATGATGGACACCTGTGGTGCTGCGAGCATTCCAGGGTGGGCATGCGCAAGTGGGCGCACCTGAGTTGGACACGGGCATAAATGGGCGGCGTCATGA
>JAGFMF010012135.1:494920-506866 GCA_019455555.1 Galemys pyrenaicus | reverse complement strand
ATAATATCAGCCGAGCGAAAAGGGTGGAATGTTTTGAAATCCTGTTTGTTAAATTGTCCACCTACCTCACTCCGATCTGTCTCACGGCGGGTCACCGTGACGATCTCAATGCCGAGTCTGCGTCCGTGGGTCCTCACGGTGACTCTCAGGGGTGCCTGGCCAGGGCTTCTCCGGTGGACGTTCTCCTTGGAGGTTCCTGGTCGCCCCACGCTGGGCGCCAGTTTGCCCCGGCCTGCGGGGCGACAATGGGGGCGCGCGGGAACCACCTAAGGAGAATGAATACACAAACAGGGAAAGCAGGGCAGGAAGGCAAGTCAAGGATTCTGGTAATATATACACTTAAAAAGGGTGACAAAGGGGGAAGAAAGAAGGTTTAAATTTTAGCTGGCAGGAGGTTTCCGGGTGGGCTTTTAGGCCAGGCCTCCTTTAAAATGGAAATCCTTTTGTTCTCATGGCGCCCTGACTGAGAGGTGAGAGACAGGTGAAACTGGACTGTTTGCAGTTCTGGCTCCCAACACCCTCCCATTCTGTTCCCTAGTCCCAAATCACTTGAACTCATACTGTATTCATTTTTAAAAATTAATTTATTATTCATTAATCCATTTGTTGATAGGTGGCTAATAAATAGAGAATTCTGATATCCTTTTCCAGGTGACTTGAAAGACTGGGGGTACATAAATGAATAAACTTTGATTTTCTACGCTAAAGGATCTTATAACCTGGCTGTTGATTATAAACCAACAAGTTCTCTAATTTTACATGAGTCTCTTATATCTCTATGAAGAGGATAAAAACTCCAATGTAAAAGGTATCCTCTCTAGCTTCATTTTTTTTTTTAGATTTTATTTATTTATGCACACAAGAACTAAGTACTGGCCAGAGTCTCAGGGGGTGAGACTCCACATAAAAATAGTACAAGTTTTGCTCTTTGTAGATACTCAGTGTGAACCTTGAGTGACAGATTGGATTATTTATTTGAAACCATAGACCAGTTTTCTTTAAAATAATTTTGGGAGAAGAGTTATAACTAGAAAAAGTATTTGTTTCATCATAAAACTACATTAAAAAGATAAAGAAGGGTCCTCCCTGGTGGCACAAGGGGTTAAGTTGCAGCACTATGAAGCTACCCACAGCCCCTGCAGCACCAGTTCCATCTCTGGCCACAGGGCACAGCAGACCTCTCCTGTCTGGCCCGCTGCCCCCTCAGCAGTGTATTTCAGTGGATCTGCCTGTCCTGCTCCCTGCTCTGTCTCTGATGAATCCTCTCACCTTCCACACCTCTGGCCTATCCCCAGATCTTGTATGCATAAATAAATCTTTTTTAAAAACGATAAAGAAAATCATAACATTTCAATACACTGTTCAGAGATACCACTATTACTATTTTATATAAAATACAACCCTTTTCTAAGTTAGGAAGGCTTTTATTACATTTTTGCTAAAAGACATCATTTAAACATTCTTGCATCACTGTTTTTCATTTATAAATGCTATATTATGAACACATTCACGTGTATTTTAATACAGATTTTCAGCATTATTTTTAAACTGTTGTATTGCATTCTATTGCATGGTTGTACCATAACTAACTTAATAGGCCCTGCCCTGATGGAAACTTAATTGCTTCCAAATATTCACTATTATAAATAATGTAATAATGATGAGTATCTTTGTACTTAAGACTTTATACTTGCATTATCCTTTATGATAAATTTCTAGAAATGGGTCTCTATGTTTGTGAGATTTTACGGGTATGTCACCAAATTGTTCTTTGAGAATGACACCATCCCATCTAAGGTTTGAGTTTCAAAATTCTAATTAAAGTACTTTACTGGGGCCTCCCTGGTGGCGCAGTGGGTTAAGCAACGCACTATGAAGCAAACAGCAGCCACTGCAGCACAAGTTTGATCCCTGCTGCCAGCCAGGGAGGGACCCACATGGCGCAGCAGACCTCTCCTGCTGTGCCCGCTGCTCCCCTCAGCAGTGTACTTCCATTGATCTGCCTGTTCTGCTCCCTGCTCTCTGTGGTGAATCCTCTCACCCCCGACACCTCTGGCCTGTACCCCAGTGCTTGTATGCATAAAAAAAAAAAAACAAAAAAAATGACTTTTAATCTTTCTTAGAATTAAGTCCAAACTCCTCGATTTAAACAATTTAGGAGTCGTGCACTTTCTTATAGATCCAATGTCAGCTTCTACTACATTGCTGCTCCATGTTTACATATACTAAGCGCGATAAAGTGCTTAAAGAGGCCCAAAACCCCAGCCATGTTTTCTGCTTGTCACAATGCACAGGTTCTTTTCCCTAAAACACTCTGACTTCCTTGGCCCATAAACCTTTGTATCTTTTTCACTGACTAATAGCTCTTTAGTTTCTAATTTTTTTTTACTTCTTTTTTTTCCCACCATCATCCCTTTGACTTTTTTCTCCTCCCGCTTTTCCTATGTTGTTTTTATAACCTGCCTTCACTATATTAATATATTGTTTCTAATAGCTTTTTGGCAGAGTTTTTAGGGTTTCCATATATAGTACATTGAAGTAAATAATGATAATTTCACTTTTTTTTTTTTCCAGTCTGGATTCCTTTTATTTCTTTTTTTTTTTTTTAAGATTTATTTATTTATGCATACAAGCACGGGGATACAGGCCAGAGGTACGGGGGGGCGGGGGTGAGAGAATCCACCAGACAGAGCAGGGAGCAGAACAGGCAGATCAACCGAAACACACTGCTGAGGGGAGCAGCGGGCAAGGCAGGAGAGGTCTGCTGTGCCATGTGGGTCCCCTCCCTAGCCAGCAGCAGGGATCGAACTCATGCTGCAGTGGCTGCGGTTTGCTTCATAGTGCGTTGCTTAACCCACTGCGCCACCAGGGAGGGCCCGGATTCCTTTTATTTCTGACTTTATTTCTATTTTATGTCTGATTGCTTTAGCTGAAAACTAGTAATATTTAATGAAACTGAAGTGGTGACAGTGGGCCTCCTTGTCCTATTTCTGATGTCAAAGGGAGAGCTTTCAGCTTTTCACTGTTAAGTATTATATATTGTAGGCTTGTGGTATTTGGCCTTTATTATGTTGAGGTAGGCTCCTTCTATTCCCACCTTGTTTAGAGTTTTTATTATAGATGGGTACTGAATCTCATCAAATGCTTTCTCTTCATCTATTGATATTTTCATCTTTTCTTTTGTTGATATAATGTATTACATTGACTGATTCATGTATATATACATATTTAAAATTTTTTCTTATTTATGCATACAAGACCTGGAGTATAGGAGGAGTCACCAGAGACAGAGAGAGGGTGGGGAACAGAACGGGCGGATCTCTTGAAATGCACAGCTAAGGGGAGAGGTGTGCTGCATCATGTGGGTCAGCTCTTTAGCCTGGGGATCAAGCTCGTAGGTAGGTTACAGTGGCTGGTAATTAGCCCGGTAGCGTTGATACCCTACCCCTGCACCACCAAAGAGGCCCCAATTTATGTATATTAAACGATCCCTTGCATCCCTGGAATAACCCACTTGCCCATGGTATATGATCCTTGTAATTGAATTGCTGAATTCACTTTGATAGCATTTTTTTTAAGATTCATTTATTTATGCATACAAGAGCTGGGGCACAGGCCAGAGTTGCGGGAGGTAAGAGGAGTCACCAGAGACAGAGTGGGGAGCAGAACAGGCATAATGACTGAAATACACTGCTGAGGGGAGCAGCAGGCAAGACAGGAGAGGTCTGCTGTGCCCTGTGGTCACCTCCCTGGCCGGGGATCCAACCTGCACTGCTGTGCCATGGATGCTTCACAGTGCGGCACTCAACCCCCTGTGCCACCAGGGAGGCCCACTTTGATAGTATTTTTAAAAAAGGTTTTCACATCATTATTCATCAGGGATATAGTCTGTTATTTTCTTGTGCTATCTTTGGTTTTGCAGAGATCTATGGCTTTAGGAAAATAGACCGTAGCATATATGCATAAAAGTTTAAAAATCCAAAGTGAGCTTGAAAAAAGGTACAAAATGAACACACACATGAAACTCAGGCTAAGAAACAGATCAACACCCCCCACCTCTAAACCTCTATCTTTTTCTAGTTCCTACACTTTGGCTACTCCCAGGAAACTCTCAGCCAGTGACTAATTGTTACAGGTATCAGTGCCCAGATGCCCCTACCCTAGATGTGCCTCCTCGATGACCTGACCAAGATTTTCTCAGCACTGTACCTTAGTCTAAGGCTTTTCTGACTCACTCCTCCTTGTTTTCCCCTCTCCTTTCTCATAGTTCACGCCTGCATCATAGCCCAAAGCCTTTCTCTAACTACTCTCACTCCCTTTTCCTTTTCCTTTTCTCCTTTAATAGATGTTACCAGCAATAAATCTCTTGAATTTCTAACTCTCTTTCTAAGTTTTCAGCTAGAGGACCCAGCCTATTCAAAGAGATCTGAAAAGTCAAGCTCAGTTTGGGGACTGGAGCATCTATCTCCCATCTGGCAAGGCGGACCCTGTCCCAAATGATATGTGGGCCACGTAGTCTCAGTCACAAGGGGTAGCCCAGCTGCTAAAAATGTCACCTGTAGTGATTTGAGAGTATGTCCCAATGGGAATGCTCTGGCTAGTAAGATGAGTTAAGCCTTTTTAAATACGTGCATGCAGTAGAGATGGGAGACAAGGTGGCAGTAGAGGGAAACACAACAGATAAGGACACTGGAATTAGATTAGAATTTAAAAGTTACATCAATTTCCTTTGTATATGGATATGGAAATGGATAGAAATTAATAAATATTGAATAAGATTCAGTACGAGAGCCAGAGTTCCCTTTGGTAGCGTATACAGTAGAAGAGCTAGCACAAGCCTGAAACAAACTCAAGATCTAATAGTTAGGTGCCCTCCAAACAGTTGAATATTGAGCCAGTGTAGGCCTTTTATACCTCAAATGGGAAAACCTGGAACCCTGACACGTGGAACGGGAACAAATATAGTTGTTCTTCAGACTACTCTGGATGCCCAGAATCTACAGAGGTGTCCCACCCTCCCTCTGCAAAAAGATACTGCAGAGATGAGATATCATCCCTCAAGGCAGCAAACATTCTTCTCAGGAACTGTACCAACCTCACCTCCTGGCTTTTAAATTGATAGTTATGGGTAAAGCCCACATTGTTTGACAGGGTAGTACTGGACTTGATAAAGGTTCTCATGTTCTTCTCTCAGCTTACATCTATGGCCATAGAGGCCATCCACTTGAGCAGCTGAAGGAAGAGGAGAAACCCAGACTTAGTTTGTAGGTGGGTGAGCTGAAGTATGAATGCACACTTTGTCATGAACGGAGTGGCATGGTAGTAGAGACAAGCTAAATATGGGCCCAACAGCATGCTCTCCCACTTACCAAAGGTGGCCAAGCCACTACTACCTCTGAATAGCCAACCTGTTACCAACAGTACTCAGCTCCTTACTTGGTTCTGTTCTTTGAGAAGGTTCACTGCTGAGAAATTGACTACTTGGGTCCCTTGCATCCAGAAAGAGGCAGAGATTATGCTCACATAAATGGAGACTTATTTGAATATGGGTTTGCTTTTGGCAGCAGCTATTACCACTACTCAGGGCTTTCAGAGTGTTTGATTCACAAGCATGGAGTCTCACACAGCATGACTTGTGACCAGCGGGCCCTGTTCCGAGCAAAGTAGGTGAGTGTGTGAAGTCTTGATTTGGGGATTTACAGCAGCATCCTGAAGTTTCTGACTTAACATAGTGATGAAATCATCTGCTGAAAGCATAATTGAAATGCCATATTGAAGGCAAACCCTAAAGACTGTGTTCTTCTCCAGGATACAGTGTAAGCAATGACTCAGAGACCTCTATATGTGCTATATCCGCAGGAGGGACAAATACGTACTTAGGAACCAACAAGTAGCAGCAAGAGTGGCTACTTACCCTGACTCCCGAAGACCCTGTGGAGTATTTGTGTTTCCCATCCCTTCTAAACTCTGCGGGGTTGGAGGGCCTGGCAAGGGAAAACACTATTAAAAACAGATACCATGAGGGCCTCCCTGGTGGCGCAGTGGGTTAAGCACCACACTATGAAGCAAACCGCAGCCACTGCAGCACGAGTTTGATCCCTGCTGCCGGCCAGGGAGGGGACCCACATGGCGCGGCAGACCTCTCCTGCCGTGCCCGCTGCTCCCCTCAGCAGTGTACTTCCGTTGATCTGCCTGTTCTCCCCGTTGATCTGCCTGTTCTCCCCGCTCTCTGTGGTGAATCCTCTCATTCCCCACCCCCCTGCACCTCTGGCCTGTACCCCAGTGCTTGTGTGCATAAATAAATAAATCTTTTAACAAAAAAACCCAAAAAAACAGACACAGTGAATTACAGTCCTTAATGGCTGCCTGGGCATTGCATTCCAGTGTTTGAAGGTGAGAAGTCACCATCTTGTTAGATGAGGCAGGAGAGGCAGGGCGTCTGTTACACAAATGGGACAGAAAGGAATGTGTGTGGAACTTAGGTAACTAACACAAGTACTTCTTAGCACTCTGTTGTTGATCTGTGACCTTGAATGGGCAAGCGAAACAATCCCAGCTGAAAAGAGGATGGCTAAATAAAAACTCAGACACCTCAGAATAGAGGAACATTGAGGAGTTGCTCCCCATACCTCTCCAGAAAAATAAATCTATGCGGCACAAGGGGTCAGCTGTGGCTATGTGCTGTTTGAATTTTCCTTCAAGAAAGAACCTAAAAATCAGCTGCAAGGGAACAGTTAAAGTGACAGCCTGAAGTTGTATTACCTTTGTATACTGACAGTAGCATGTTCAGTCCAATAACTAAACCAAGTATCAGCTTTTAAATTTAAATATAAACTAATTAAAATTAGATAAAATAAAAAATTCAGTTCCTCACTCAAGCAGTGACATTTCAAGTGCTCAGTAGCGACATGTAGGTAGTGTCTACCATATTAAAGACAGCACAGAGAGAGAACATTCCATCAGTGCTGAGAGTATTATAGAACTATGCAGTTCTAGATGGCTCTAGCCTTTGGTATAGAGTAAGCTTCACTTACTGCTTGAGCAGGCAGAGTCAGGGAAGTAGGTTGTGTACACAAAATGGGTTCCCTAAATTTCCAGAAGCTTTAGAATACCTCTTCTTTGACCTGTCCATCCTCTATTCCTTGCAGGGCAGTGAAGAGCAGGGGCACGAAAGATCTCAGAAAGATTACCAGTTACTTGACTTCCAATACATTCATAAATTTCTCTGAGCTTTATTACTAAATTGATGATACTATTTTAAAGCAGTCGTGAGGAGTGATGCATTATGCACAAGATTAGCACAATGTCCGCCACACAGAATAGAATAAATGATAGTTATTAAACAAAAAACTAATTATATAATTTTGTATATACTACAGCTTTTGTTTGGCTATTCCTTAGTATTCATAAGCTGGGCAGAACTTAGTGGGGGGTAGGGAATAAGAAGCGGGATGGGTCTTGGCATCTGGACATTGACATGTGCTCCAGCTCAGCCTGTGATTAATTTGTGAACAGTTTTTGCTGCCACTGTTAGCCTCTGCTCTTCCTTCCCTGCTTATCAGTTCAGATGGCTTTTGCTCTGGAACTCCAAGTCCCATGTGCCCGCCCCCCTACTCTGACCTAGAACAAATGATTAACCACACAAAACAACCATCAACACTCTTTCCAAGGACATCAATGACCTCATTTAGTGCAAACCCATGGGCACTTTCCCCTTAACCTCTGCAGTGTGACACTATTGCTTCTCCCTCCTCATCTGGCGGGACAAGGCCATTCCTCCTCCTTTTGCAAAGACACACCTTTTTCTACACTTTACATCTGAGCCTTCCCTATGACATGGTTACTCCTAAGCTACAACTCAGTACCCCTGAGCTGACGATTTCTAAACCTGTCCTCCAGCTCCCACTTCAGTTTCAGGTCCAATGCACTGCTCACCATTGGAGCTCCTTCTGCAAAAACCACTTCTAACTTCATTCTTGTTTTCTCAAGTCACCAAGGTTCCCCCTTGCTGTAAAGTGGAAGAAGGGGGCACACACTGACTCCAAGTTCCTTGTATGAGAGGCACCTCATCTAATTTTCTTTTTAAAGGTTTATTTCTTTATGCATACAAGAACTGGGGTACAGGCCAGAGATTCAGGGGTGAGAGGAGTCACCAGAGACAGATTGGGGATCAGAACAGGCAGATCGACTGAAACACAATGCTGAGGGGAGCAGCAGGCAAGGCAAGAGAGGTCTGCTATGCCATGTGTGTCACCTCCCTGACCAGGGATCAAACTTATGCTTAGGTGGCTGCAGACAGCTTCATAGTGCTGCGACTTAACCCTTGCGCCACCATCATTTAATTTTCACAACCACTTGTGGAGGAAAGAACTGTCATCTGCATTCTATAGCTAAGAAAAACAAGACTCATAATGTTACACGGCAGAGAGAGGAGCATCCCAGAACCCCCAAACCTGTTTTTTTAAATGGGTTTTGCCATTTGCCGCATTAAGATAAATATATAAAACTTTTCATGGAAAGGAATTTTAATACAATTAGGGTATAATATACAACGGATAAAGAACATAGTTATTAAGTTAAGCATTTAAAGTTAAACATCTCCTTGAAGGTAAAAGTTTAGTTAAATAGAATTGGCTTAAAGCAAGGCCCAAAAGCCTGCCACACGTCTAAAGGACCTTTTAGTAGAGAAAAGGGTTAAAAAGAGTTAGATAAATTTGGGAGGAAAAGAGCAAAATTAAAATTAAGATGAAAGTTGCCATTGTTAATTTTCCCACAGGTCTCTCACCCACATCTGTTTTAACTAGTTTAAGACTAAAAAGCAAGCGCAGCTTTTTTACATGTTGCTTTGTTTTATGTGCTTCCTCCAGGTCTCCTTGCTGCTCTCCATTCTGCTTTTTTTTTCTGTCCTCCTCTCTGCAGAATTTTTTTTTCCCTTTTTAGCTTTACTTACTTAGGGCGGAACCGGGATTTTGGAACTTTCCCCTTTTCTGGGGACCACTTTTTACAATAAAAGGAAGAAACCAAACTCTAGGGCTCTCTGAATCCAGACTCTATGTTCTTTCTAATCAGTTGAAGCTCTGTCGGTATGGGTTACAGACTATCTCTACCATTGGCCTCTACATATTAGCAGTTTAGTGTGAGACAGAGGATACAGGTAGCTACAGCGGTTGGTAAATGTTCTGAAAGGGCCTATGGGCGTGGGACACGGAGAAGGGATCCCTCTCCACCAAAGAGAGAACATCTGTTGAATTGAGAAGGAATTCCAAAGGAAAAGAACAGGGTAAAAAATGATAATATCAGGCAGAGGAAACAGCAAATACAAATAGCTGAAATAGGAGAAAGCTGGGAGGCTCTAAGCAGTTTGGTGAGGCAGGAGCCAGAGCAGAAGTAGACTAAGGAAAAAGTGAGCAGAGACAAGCTAGAGTCTAGACTGAGGAGACAGGAAACTATTAAAAGGTTTTAGTAGCTGAGAGGCAGGTTCAGATTTGCATATGAGAAAGAACCACTCTGGCTGTCATTTTCCAAATGAAAATGCAAATTGAGTGCAAATTAAGGTAGCAGCCCTCTAAGTGAAGGAATAGAGAAATTCAGGCTGGAGACTGCACAGGACTTGGGACTGATAAGATGTTACTGGATGAGGCGATCAACTAATGAAGCAAGTGTTTGCATTTGGAGGCAGGCAGTTGTGTGATTGGTGATAGGGTCACCGAGAGACAGAGGAGAAGGGACAGGTATGGGGGAACGTTGATGCATTTTATTTGTGATGAGTTGAAGTGCCAGTGGGGAAACCAGATCAGGATGTCAGATAAACAATGGTTTGGGGGGGAGAGGGGGGGACTGCATTAGGAGTATATAAATTATCCAAAAGGGTATAAATTGAGAGGAAAAAGCAAGCTGAACAGAGAACGCTCAGGCATACCAACATTTCAGAGGTGAGTAAAAGAAAGACCATACAGGAGGGAACAACAAAAGGTAGAATCTTGTGGAAGCAAAAGGAGGGAAGGAGTTAAAGATGCTGAAAGTGTAACTGATTTTAGCATTAGGGTAGTTATCTATCTGTGTCCTTACTGAGTTTATGTTGAGTTTAGATGGCAAAAGCCAGCCTGTAGCAGGTTGGGGAGAGACTGTGTTACAGGGCAGGGAGAGGAGCACCCCGGAACCCCAAACCTGCCCTTCCTGAATGGGTTCTACCATCCGCTGCATTAAGACTAACATATAAAACCTTTAATGGAAAGGAACTTTAATACAATTAGGGTACACTACAGAAAGGACAAAGAACATAGTTACTAAGTTAAGCATCCAAAGTTACCCATCTCCTTGAGGGTAAAAGTCCAGCCAAATAGGATTGGGCCAAAGCAAGGCCCAAAAGCCTGCCACACGTCTAAAGGACCTTTCAGTAGAGACCCATAGAAAATGGTCTGAAAGGGTCAGACAACTCTAGGAGGAAAAGAGCAAAGTCAAAATCAAGATAAAAGTTGCCATTGTTTAAGTTCCCCACAGGTCTCTCATCCACATCTGTTTCAACCAGTCCAAGACCAAAAAGCAAGCGCAGTTTCTTTACGTCTCTCTGCTCCACGTACTGTTACAGGGCAACCCTAATATAAAATGGGTTTGCCTGACTGGGTCCTCACCCACGCGCTCAAACGGCACTTATAATGCCCCAACTGCAGGCACACACAACAAAGGTTAATAAAGGGTTTTATTTACAAGGGAAGGAGAAATAGCGTAGTGAATAACACAGGGGGAAGAGAGGGATACAGATCTGTAAATATCCTACCAGTTCCTTGGAGCTGGAATTCAATGGTGCGCTGAATGCTGACTCCCAAGAGAGAGAGAGAGCCCCCAAGGCCCACGTGTCTGCTTTTATACTCAGCCTGGCTGCTCAACTCCACCCTCAGGTCCCAGTGATCCGCTCTTCGATAATGACCTTATGGGATTTGTAGTCCTTGGATCTTGTAGGTCTGGAATGGGGGTCGAAGTCCATAACCCATTTCTGTAATCCATTCAGGAGGGTCTTTCCCCCTAACAGTACCTCCTCCTTGCTGCTCTCCATCCTGCTTCCTTCTTCTTTCCTTCTGTCCTCCTCTCTGCAGAATCTTCTTTCCCTGCTCAGCTCCGCCCACTTAGGGCGAACCGGGATTCTGGAACTTCCCCCTTTCCTGGGGACCACCCTGTTACAGTTGGTTGACAAGTCAGTGTGGATTGTGAAGAGAGATTGGATGGAAAGCAAATGTGATGTAGAAGTTGAGATAACTCCTTCAAGACATCTAGTTTTAGTAAGTTCATTGTGAAGATTAAATGAGATGATGAATATAAGGCAATTAGCACAATGCCTGTCCTTTAACAACAATTCAATAAATATTAGCGACTATTGTTATTATTCTATATTAAGAAATACATTTTAAGGAACAAAAGAGATGGTAGTAGACTTAAGGAGATGTCAGTTTAGAAAGGATTGGTTTTAAGGTCTTTCTCCTTACCATATTGAAAAAAGAAAAATAAGCTTTAAAATCCTCCTCAAAGGGGGCTTCCCTGGTGGCACAAGGACTTGAGGTGCAGCACTGTGAAGCTGACCGCTGACCGCAGCCACTGCAGCACAGGTTCGATCCCCGGCCATGGTGTGACCCACACGGCGCAGCAGACCTCTCCTGTCTCACCCGCTGCTCCCCTCAGCAGTGTGTTTCAGTGGATCTACATGTTCTGCTCCCTGTTCTGTTTCTGGTGACTCCTTTCACCACCACCCCAGTCCCTCTGACCTGTACCCCAGGTCTTATATGCATAAGTAAATAAATCTCTTTTTAAAATCCTCATCAAAGAAATACAGGCAGATGGTTAAAAAAAAGTCACAATCTGGGCCTCCCTGGTGGCGCAGTGGGTTAAGCAACGCACTATGAAGCAAACCGCAGCCACTGCAGCACGAGTTCGATCCCTGCCGCCGGCCAGGGA
>JAGFMF010012135.1:483712-494870 GCA_019455555.1 Galemys pyrenaicus | reverse complement strand
TGCTCCCCGCTCTCTGTGGTGAATCCTCTCACCCCCCACCTCTGGCCTGTACCCCAGTGCTTGTATGCATAAATAAATAAATCTTTAAAAAAAAAAAAAGTCACAATCTTCTGAACCACCTTTCTCCAGCCATAAGGCAACCACTTGAACTGCTTCTGTGTTGTGGTAATTTCTATATCCATAGTAATTAACCTCCTAATACGATCATCTTGATTTACAAGAGTTAGTCATTATCTTTGAACTTCCTGATATGCTGAATGAGAATTTTGTTGACACATATTCCTCTCTGTTATCCAGGTGGTTGTATTTTCATTCTCAGTTTCTCTTCTCGCCTCCTTTACAATCTGCTTAAGCTCCATTTTTCATTCCATTGATTATAGGTAGTATCTCCTAACTCTTTTTAAGATGAGGGTATTAATAACTTACTCTTACCATCACCTTTCAGTGGGAAAATTTTATTTTGCCTTTAAAGTGTGGGGGATTCTTGAAGAGTCTCTGAAGGGAAGGAATCAATGACAGTGGCCATCCAAGTTAGATGTGTAACAGGGTGGTGTTGCCTCGAGGCAGGAGTGGTGCTGGACAGAGGGAAAACGACTCCAAGTCCATATAGGGAGAGACCTCGAGGGGCTCACGCCTCCGCAGTGCAGCACCTTCTCAAGGGCAGTCTTATATTTATTGAAGATCAGGTTCAGGGAAGGTGGGCAAGTGTGGGGAGGGATGTAGGTGGTAGAGATGTGTACTGGGGATGCACAACAGTCTGTATGTGGTGGGGATGTGAATTGAGAAATGCATAAATGTCCTGTACAAGCTAGGAGGGGTGTGTGAATAGGGGCTGTTGACCAAAGCATCCTATTTCTAGTTCCTGTTCTACTTAACTTCCTTTTAAGGTGGTCTAGCTGGTTATGTTAATCTGGCCATAAAGTCTGCCTCCTGTTTTCAGTAGATAGTGGTTTCCTAAGCTGTTCCTCATGCCAGGACTTTTGTCCTGGTGAGAGGGTCCCTGCCTGACTCTACTGTTTTAGCTTGACCAGCAGGAACTGGGGATGCCAAGACAATATCCCAAGAACAAGGGGCTGGGGGTCTCACAGGTGGTCCCCAGGAAAAGGGGAGCTGCCAGGTTCCCTGTCCTACTTAAGAAAGGATGGAGCTGAGGAGGGAGGAGGAGAAAGCTGGAGAGGAGACTAGAGAAGGAAGGAAGAAGTATGAAGAGCCAGAAGGAGAGACCTGGATGAGACACATGTAGCAGAGAGACACATGTGAAGAAACTGCACCTGCTTCTTTGTCCTAGACCGGTAGAAACAGACGTAGGTGGGAGACCCACGGGGAGGTGAACAATGGCAGCTTTCATCTTGATTTTCTCCTTCTGTCCCAGATGTGCGGCCCCCTTCCCTCCCCTTACTGTGTGTTCCCACCAGGAGGCCCTTAGACTTGTAGGCTCTCAGGCCTCAGTGGCCCTGCTTTGGGCCAACCCTGTCTGGCTGGTCATTTACCCACAAGGGGATGGTAATGTCTGATTTGGAATCTATATTCTCTGCCTTTTCCTTATTACACACTAATTGTATTAAAGTTCTTTTCATATATAGCATATATAGGTCTTATATGTTTTGTCTTAATGAGGCACATGGCAGGAACCTATTTAGAGTGGGCAGGTTTGGGGATTCTGGGGGGCCCGTTCCCCACCCTGTAACAGGTGGACAAAACAGATGCTGGCATGAGTTCCTTGGAGAGGCAAAAGAGGAAGTCTTCCATAATGGCATCACTAATTTTCTAGCACAAGTCTGGGGATTTTATGGAATATATGGAATTCCTTTGTAGCCTGGAGACACACCTTTTATCAATTATAAAATTCCATACATCCCATCTCTTCAATTACCATGTTGTTATTCTTTTCTCTCCTGTTCATGGTTTTAATTCAGTCTTTATTTTTTGGCTTGAGCAATAGACTTCTAACTGGTCTCTCTTCTCACTTCTCCCACTGACGTCTGTCTTCCTTTAATGCCAGGTTAATCTTGAGGCAGAGCACCCGTCGTCTTGCTTCATTTGTCAAAATGAGTTGTCTGCCTTTCACGGAGTTTCACAATGTGGTCTCAGCCTCGAATGGGGTAATGGAAGATTCAATCAGGGAGGGGTGAGGTGGAGGTCAGGGGCAAACTGGATGTATCCCATAGGTACAAGCATATTTCCTCAACCCTGTCCATTCAGCAAGAGTTTTGGGGCCCTTCTAGAAGAGGTAGAGGCTGTTAGTTACCCCAAATGTATTTATTGAAAAGTCAAATAACCATAGCATGTGCTATTGTTAAAAAGTTATCTTAATATTTCCTTTGGAAACTCACAAAAGAAGAAATACAAACAGCCAATAAACATTTAAATATTCAACATCACTAGTCTAGAATGGCAGCCATGAGAAAATTTGTGCACCATTTTTTCAAGTACTTCCTTTGTATCCTTTAGTAAATGAAGTCAGGAGCTAGACAATATAGCTGGCAGCTGCTTTCCCCTCCTTCTCTGGTCTGAGTCCTTTGGGGAACTGGATACTCTGGCACAGAGCACTAACTGTGGCGAGCATGTGAGGCATGTGCCTCTGTGTCATGGAAGCTCTGACACTGAGCAAGATTATTTTTAGAGGTGACCTTCTAGGTTCCCAGGAAAGGTAAACAGACAGATGCACATTATTTCCTCTGAAAAACTTTCAGTAAGCAAAGTGGCATATACTCACTCATTGTTGTCCCATATTCTGAACCCAGATCTCTTTAAGAGCATACTTATGTGGAAAGCTTTCTTGAAAACTTAAAACCAACCAGAATCAAGAGGGGTAAATGAAAGTCCACAGATGCGTGCTACTTTTTAGCTGCTCAGTCAGAAAACAGCAGGTGAAACTACTCATCTATTCCAAATTCTTGAAAAATGTATTCTTTTAAATAGTAACGTACTTACTAATAATTCCTCATGAAAATAGTGCTTAAATCTTATATAATTTCTCATCTTTAATTGTGTTATTCTATTTGTTTTACTTTTGTTGTTTTTCCTGGATAATATATAGATTATTTTTAAATGAACATAATAAAAATGTAGGGAGAAAAATATCTCCATAGTCCTGCCCCTTTATAATAGTTTGTTGTTTATCCGTAAGATATTTTTATGCAAATACTTACATGTATATGTCAACAGAAGAAAAACACTGTTTTATTAACTTTTTTGTCATCTTGGGTACCTTTTCCATTTTGGTATATATAGATCTCTCATTATATTGATGGATATTTATGTCATTTCAAGTGTTTTATTATTACAATCAGTGCATTAATAAGCATCTTTGAACAAATATCTTTGAGTACTAACTTCTGGAAGACTTTCTGGATCAAAATATTTACGTACCTAAAATGTTTTAATTTAGTTACTGCCAAATTGCTTACTATCAAGCTCAAGAAACATAGAATGAGAAAATAAGCACAAGAATATAGATTAATTTTTTAAAATATATATCTATTTTTATTTATTTATGCACAAGAACTGGAGTGTAGGCAAGAGGAGTGGGGGACGTAAAAGGATTCACCAGAGAAAGGGTGGGGAACAGAACAGACAGATTGAATGAAAAACACTGCTGAGGGGGGCAGTGGGTAAAATAGGAGAGGTCTGTTGCACCATGTGGGTTAGCTTCCTGGCCAGATATCAAACTCATGAGGCTGGTGATAGCACTGACACTTTAACCCCTGTGCCCCCAGGGAATCTGAAAATAAATTAATTTCATGTCAAGGCTCAGTACCTAACCCAGGACCTGGCTCATAGTAGCTGTTCATTAATTACTGGTTCAATAAAAGCATCATAAATATTAGTTATTATTCTGGCTGTGAAAAAAATGATGACTTTGATACTACGGAAGTACATTGCCCTGTCTGCCTCACTCTTAATTATTCCAGACAACCAGGACATAGTTGTAAAATGTTATATGTATAGTGGTAGTGGCAGTAGTAGTAATTATAATGAAAAGGAACAATACATAAAATTCCCAGTTGCCTCCTTGGTGACAAACTATTGTTCCCACCTGAAATCATAGAATTCTAGAGTGGATAGGAGCCTAAACATGAAGTAGTCTACATGTGTCATTCATGTGTATGTGTAGTTTAGTGTGTGTGTGTATTTATGAAAAAGTGTAAGCCTAAAGAGACAAAGATTAGCCAAAGTTTTGAGAATTAATACAGGCTACTTAAGATGTTTCTTATTTCCTGCCTGCATTTCTTCACTTAAATACAAAGATTTAGTATTTTATTTCAGTTGACTATGTCATATAAATGAAGCACATTCAGCTCAAGTCTTCTTAGGTCTACCAAGCCTCTTGTCCTTCTAATTTTCTAGCTCAAGTGAGTCAGGGATTGGAAACTTACTAGAATTAACATGGAGTGGCAGGACCTGAGTGAGACTGTAAGTTTTTCCTGATATCGAAACACAAGAGTCTTGGACCCCCCTGGTAGCCTAGGAGTTAGATCTCTGTACTATCACCACTATAGCTGCTGTTCCTGAGTTCAATCCCTTACCAGGGAGCTAAGCTCCATATAGTGCAGCAGACCTCTTCTATCTTGCCCACTGTTCCCCTCAGCAGTGTGTTTCAGTGGATCCTCCTTTTCTGCTCCCCACTCTGTCTCTGGTGAGTCCTCTCACCCCTGCACTTCTGACCTACACGTCAGTTCTTCTACTAAATATATAAATATTTAAAAAGAAAGAAATACAAGTGTCTTAATACCTTTTTGTTAACTATTTTGGCTACCCAGGACAGCTTCTGTGTGTGTACATATGTACTTGCCAAGCTTTAGCAGTTAAGAACATGTTGCAATGTTGTGGATGGATGGATAGATGAGATATTTATTATGTATACATATATACATATGTGTGTATACAATGTATGTTTGTAGGTATATGTTTGTATGTCTATATGTCTATATATACACACATACAGGTATACCTTGTTCTATTGTGTTTGCCCTACTGCACTTACAAGTTACAAATATTGCACTTACAAATTGAAGTTTTGTGCATTCCTGCTTTGAGCAAGTCCATCAGTGCCATTTTCCAACAACATGTTTTAACATGATAGCATTTTTTAGCAATAAAGTATATCTATTTTAGACATAATGATCTTGCACACTTAACAGAATATAATATAGTATAAATATAAGTTGTATTGATATACGCACTAGAAAACAAAAAAGTTGTGTGACCTCCTTTATTGAAATACTTGCTTTATTGTCACAATCTAAAACTGAACATACAATATCACGATATTGTGTATCTAAAGTATATGCATATCTATATCTGTCACATATATGCTGCCTACATATATATATATATATAGGCTTCTTTCTTTATATAAATCTTCAAAGGATTCAAAACTGCTTAGATTTAAAAATTTGCCCAGTTCATCCAGCCACTCTGGAAAGCTGTGTAGCAGTTCCTTAAACTACTAAAAATGGAGCTTCCGTATGACCCAGGAATTCCACTCCTAGGAACCTGCACAAAGGACACAAAAACATTAATTCAGAAGGACACCCACACCCCTATGTTTATTGCAGCACAATTTACAATTGTAAACTATGGAAACAACCTGAATGCCCAAAAACAGATGGCTGGATCAAAAAGATGTGGTATATATACACAATAGAATCTTACTCAGCAATCAAGAAGGATAAACTCATGCCATTTGCAGCAACATGAACGGAGCTAGAAGGGATTATGTTCTGTGAAATAAGACAGAAAGAAAAAGAAAAATATTTAGTGGTTTCACTTATAGGAGGGGTATAGAAAAATTAAATAAGGGATGGGGAAGTAACTGTAATAAAATCAAAATCATCAGGAAAAAAATAGATCAGAGACATTCTTTTTTTTTTAAGATTTATTTATTTATACATACAAGCACTGGGGTACAGGCCAGAGGTGTGTGTGTAGTGGGGGCGGGGTGAGAGGATTCATCACAGAGAGCAGGGAGCAGAACAGGCAGATCAACGGAAGTACACTGCTGAGGGAGCACAGCAGGAGAGGTCTGCTGCACCATGTGGGTCCCCTCCCTGGCTGGCAGCAGGGATTGAACTCGTGCTGCAGTGGCTAAGGTTTGCTTCTTAGTTCTTAACCCACTGCGCTACCAGGGAGGCCCAGATCAGAGACATTCTAGGGGAGGAGGAGGGAGTAGAATAGGGGAGGAAAGAGCACAGGGACTATGGTGATGGTGCACGGGTGAACTGGTGGTGGGAATTTCGGGGGGGAGGGGATCATACATTGTACAAATAAGAAGGATGATGTAATAAATATATACTAAAAATAAAAAAATTTTCCCAGTTCTAAGGAATAAATAGCCAAAGAATTTGTCTTCAAAGGCAGTCAGCATTTGACCAAGATCTATTTAAAGGACAGTGAAATAAGAATCCTTTTCCATTCCTTTGGTGATATATTTATGCCAACTTTTGTTTCATCATCAGTAATTTTAGAAATACTATCAGTGGCAGGCAGAATAGTGACTACCCAAAGATATTCACTTTTTAATTTTTGAAATTTGTAAATAAGTTACCTTATGTGGCACAAGGGACTTTGCAGTTCTGGTTATGTTAAGGATATTGAGATGCGGATATCATTCAGATCATCCACATGTTTCCAATATAATTACAAGGGTCTTTAAAGGTGAAAGAGGGAGAGGTGATTAAGAGAAGGCGATATGAAGGCAAAGCAGAGATTAGAGTGATTCTATTGCTGGAGGAAAACACCATGAGCCAAGGAATACAGGCATCCTTAGAAGTTGGAAAGGCAAAAAAATAGGATTCTCCCCTAGAGTGTCCAGAAAGGAATGCAACCCGCTGCTAACATGTCAATCTTAGTCCAGTGAGACCACTTGAGATTTCTGACCTCTGGAAATGCAATATAATAAGTTGGTGTCATTGTAAGTCACTAAGATTATGGTAATCTGAACAGTAATATGCATCAATAGGAAATTAATATAAGGTAGTGCAAGTTTGAATCCTGATTGAAAGACAACTCTTCTTTTTGCATTTTAATAAAATATTTAAAGACTACAAAAATGTTTAAACTGAAAAAAGTAACTAATAGAAATAGTTAACATTTATTAAGCACTTTGTGATGTGTCAGACATTCTGATTTACAAAATTTCATTTACGGCTTACAATAGTCCTATAATATAAGACTGTGGCATTAATCTGTTTATTAGATAAGAAAATAAGTATAAAGAAGGTGAAGAATGTAACTTTAATAAACAAAGAAATTAGCTATATATTCCAGTGGGAAGGTCCGAATTCTATTCTCTCAAATCAAACCGGGAAAAGTTAAAGGTAGTTAATATACAAGGCAATGTGGTGAGAGGGAAAAAAAAAGTGTGGGGGTGGGAAAAAAATACTAGCAAAGGTAAAACTTGTAAGTTTCCTAAGGGAGAAGCAATGTCTTTGGATGTGAAAATAAATCCCTTCTGAAATACTTTGCATTCCTACTACATGGCAGGCAGTTTCCTTTTATTACAAGAGGCTTAGTTTGTTAACTGGCAGGCCAGGTGGAACCCCAAAAGTTGCATGCCTTCCTCTCTCACCCTCACTGTCTGCATCTGGAATCTGTATCTAACAACTTTTTTTTTTTTCCTGTGATCAATATTTATTTTATATTTTAATTATATATTTTTTTTTTCTTACAATGTTTGCTTTCTTTTCTAGGTGTAGTGTCACCACCAATTCACCCATGCACCGTCACCATAGTCCCTTGTGCTCCTCTGGTCCCTGCTTTAATTCCAGTCGGTTCCCCTTCCCTGCAGAATGTCTTTGTTTTGTAGTTGTCTGTTTATTTTTGGTTTTTGTTGTGCTTTTTTTGTTGTTGTGTTGATGTTATTCCCCCCCTCCCCCCGATTCCCTATATTCCTTCTATAAGTGAGACCATCTGGTATTTTTCTTTTTCCGTCTGACTTATTTCACTGAGCATAATCCCTTCCAGTTCCATCCATGTTCCTATGAATGCATCTAGTTTTTCTTTTTTGATTGCTGAGTAGTATTCTATCATGTATATGTACCATAGCTTCCCGATCCACTCATCTGTTTTTGGGCATTTAGGTTGTTTCCAGGTCTTACCTATGGTCAAGAGTGCTGCTATAAACATAGGGGTGCAGGTATTCTTTTGGATCAGTGTTTTTGTGTCCTTTCGGTAAATACCTAGGAGTGGGATTGCTGGGTCATACAGTAGCTCCATTTTTAGTATACTGAGGTACCGCCATACAGTTTTCCATAATGGTTGGACCAGCTTGCATTCCCACCAGCAGTGTAGGAGAGTTCCTTTTTCACCACATTCTCACCAACATTTATAGTTGCTAGTTTTTTAATGTGTGCCATTCTTACTAGTGTGAGGTGGTACTTCATTGTGGTTTTGATTTGCATTTCCCTGATTACAAGTGATGTCAACCATTTTTTCATATATCTGTTGGCCAACTGCATTTTTTCTTTGTAAAAGTGTCTTTTTAGCTCTTCTGCCCATATTTTGACTGGGTTGTTTACTTTGTTCTTGTTGAGTCTCCTTAGCTCCTTGTAGATCTTTGTGATCAGTCCCTTATCATTAGTACTGTGTGAAAAAAATTGAATAATGTCACTGGGGAATAACTGCAACCCCAAGTAACATATATTATAAAGAAATTAACATCATTTGAATGACATCTCTTTTTTTTTTCATTTTTCATCATTCAACCTTTTATTAACAGGTTATGCTTACAAAAAAGTTGGTTTTTTTAATGGAAAAATGTTAAATATTTGTTGTTAAATTATTTGTTTTTATTTTTGAAATTTTTATTTATATATATTTTACATCAGTCTTCATTTTTGTACAATGTCTGCTTTCTCCTCTCAGGTGTAGTTGCCATAAAATTCCCACCACCAATTCACCAGGACACCACCATAGTCCCATGTGCTCTTCCCTCCCCTGCAATATCTCTGATTGATACTTGCCTGTTAATTTTTTTATTTGTTATAATTATGATTTTCTTCCTGATCCCTTATTTGGTTCCCCTACATTCTTCCATCCGATATTTTCCTTTTTCCTTCTGGTTTATTTTTCTGATCATAATCCCTTCCAGCTCCATCCCTGTTGCTGCAAATGGCATGAGTTTATCCTTTTTGATTGTTGAGTAAGATTCTATTGCATATATATATACCACTTCTTGATCCAGTCATCTGTGTTTGGGTATTCAGGGTTGTTTTTATCCCTTACTTATTATAAATAGTGTTACAATAAACAAAGGTGTTCAGGTATCGTTTTGAATTAATGTTTTTGTGTCCTTTGGGTAGATTCTTAGGAGTGGAATTACTGACTAGAAGCTCCATTTTTAGTAGTTTGAGGAACCTCCACACAGCTTTCCATAATGATTGGACCAATTTGTGATCCCACCAGCAGTAAAGGAGAGTTCCTTTCTCATCACAGACTCACCAACATTTGTTGTTCTTGTTTTTTTAATATGTACCTGAATGGGGCCTCCCTGGTGGCACAGCGGGTTGAGTGCCTCACTGTGAAGCATCTGCGGCACAGTAGCCTGAGTTCCATCCCGGACCAGGATGGGGACCCACATGGCACAGCAGACCTCTCCTGCCTCACCTGCTGCTCCCCTCAGCAGTGTATTTCAGTCGATCTGCCTGTTCTGCTCCCCATGCTGTCTCTGCTGAATCCTTTCACCTCCTGTGACTCTGGCCTGTGCCCCAGTTTTTTCTTTTTCTTTTTTTTTTTAAGATTTATTTATTTATGCATCGAGAGCTGGGGTACAGGCCAGAATCACGGGAGGTGAGAGGATCCACCAGAGACAGAGTGGGGAGCAGAACAGGCAGATCAACAGAAGTACACTGCTGAGGGGAGCAGCGGGTACAGCAGGAGAGGTCTGCTGTGCCATGTGGGTCCACTCCCTGGCCGGCGGCAGGGACTGAACTCGTGCTGCAGTGGCTGAGGTTTGCTTCATAGTGGTTGCTTAACCCACTGTGCCACCAGGGAGGCCCCTGTGCCCCAGTTCTTGTATGCATAAATAAATAAATCTTTTTAAAAAAAAAAAAGTGCCTGAATGACATCTTATATTTGCAAGAGGTAGTAGTAACTTTTTAATTCACTGCATTGCCTATGTATTCTTAAATGCTTTGGAGACTCTCAGTTGAAAAAATCTGACTTGGGCTGATTTTTAGTTGAAATATTTAGGATTTAACCAGTCAGAGATGTAGTAAATATTTAGAAGCTTAAGTGAATTTGATTTAATATATAGATTTGATTTTTATGCTGTACAGATGCTTGAAATAATTTCATCGACTAGCTTTACACTGACATGGTAATATTTGTTGAACACTTTCTACTTGCCATTGAATTGTTTTAAATATTTTGCATGCATAACTCAGCTAAGGCTCAAAACAAGTCTGTGAGTTGCATACTATTGCTATCCCCTTTGCAATTATATGATTATAAAACAGAGGCACAAGGCTTAGCCTAGGTCATATAACAATCTAGTCACAGAACAATCTAGTCAGTAGTCCACACTCTCAACCAATGCCCTTCAGGGCTCAGATAAAAGGAATACATTGTAAATTCTCATAACTGAGCAGAAAAGAGCCAAGGTGATTGCCAGAATGTAAATCTACCGTTTACATTTACATTTATTTTATTTTTTTTAAAGGTTTATTTATTTATGCATACAAGCACTGGGGTACAGGCCAGAGGCGTGGGGTGGGTGAGAGGATTCACCACAGAGAGTGGGGAGCAGAACAGGCAGATCAACGGAAGTACACTGCTGAGGGGAGCAGCGGGTGAGACAGGAGAGGTCTGCTGCGCCATGTGGGTCCCCTCCCTGGCTGGCAGCAGGGATCAAACTCATGCTGCAGTGGCTGCGGTTTGCTTCATAGTGGGTCCCCTCCCTGGCTGGCAGCAGGGATCAAACTCAGGCTGCAGTGGCTGCGGTTTGCTTCATAGTGCGTTGCTTAACCCACTGCGCCACCAGGGAGGCCCTACATTTACATTTAGAAGTGTGAACTGGGGCCTCCCCTGGTGGCGCAGTGGGTTAAGCACCACACTATGAAGCAAACCTCAGCCACTGCAGCACGAGTTCGATCCCTACTGCTGACCTGGCCAGGGGGGGACCCACATGGTGTGGCAGACCTCTCCTGCTGTGCCC
>JAGFMF010012135.1:469015-483662 GCA_019455555.1 Galemys pyrenaicus | reverse complement strand
CGCTCTCTGTGGTGAATCCTCTCACCCCCCCACACCTCTGGCCTGTGCCCCAGTGCTTGTATGCATAAATAAATAAATCTTAAAAAAAAAAAAAAAGAAGTGTGAACTACCTGAGACAATCAAATACAGCACTGTGTGAATCTGCATATAAAGGAATTAGTAAAATTTATAAACTGTGTGTAAATGTATATGAGAACTTTATTTATGTCTATGTTTTTGTGCTTTTAATTTGTAATAAAATTCTGCTACCTTTAGCATATACATGGGGGGTTTAATATGTAGCATTAATAGCTCATTGAGTATGAACTAGTGAGGGTATTTTATTTTAACATAAAAAAGTGACAGATTTATAAATGAAATTGAGATTTATGTTTAAATACTTACTAACAACTAACCTTAAAATTTACAGTCCTCGTAAGTATCAATTAAAACACAAGGAGAATTATATGGGTTCCCTCCCATGCACTAATAGTCCCACATCACATTTAAAATCTCTGCTGAAAGTTGATACAGTTATAGGCTTATTTTGCAGAGGTAGAAACTGAGGCAGTAAGAATTAACTTCTCAAGGTGATAGAACTAGGAAGTGGTGGATCCTGCATTCCAGCCCAGGCCACACGGGACTGCAAAACCAGCACACTACACAGTTTTCCTGTATTGCCTCCAGTGTATGGAGATTCTATTTCCACAGAAATAGTATTAGTCAAGAATGCATAACCTGGAGGAATATGCACCAATAAAACAACATTGATCTTTCTTGGAGTGGGAATTATGGAGAACTGTTACTTTGTTTCTGTAATATTTAATATTTGAGTAAAATGAGTTCTCTGTCTCTTCATTCCATTTTTCAACTGATCTCTTTGACAACTTAAAATTAAGGGAATTCTTGTAATCCTTTAGTTATGCTACTTTTGTATCTAGAACATTTTTATTACTAAATGTGTATTACTGGATTATAGTTTTTCTCTTCATCCATCTTCCCTTTTGTTTGTGTTATAAATCTTTTCCCAGGGTCTAGCATAGAATTTGGTAGGTTAAACCGAACGTATTTTGCAGTTATGGAAACTGAAGTATGCTTTGCATAGGCAGTGTATGTCGTTGTTTCTTTCTTAAAAGGTTTATTCTCTTTAGTCTCTGTCATGCTTTGGTCTATAAAGCTTTGGGTTAGGTGAAACAAGGCGTAATTAGAACTGAAAGTAGAAGAATTCAATTAATGACTGTTACAAAACTAGAAAAATGGAATTTTAATGTAAGCACAGATCATCTGCAAGGAACAGCTGAAAGTGGAGTCGTGTCGCACACTGACTAGGAGCGAAGACCCTTGCGTTTGCTGTCCCTAAGGCGCTCCCCGTACAGAGAGAACTGTCCCGGCAGTCACATCTGCTCTGTATTTCTCTGGGTCCACTTCTGTACTTAAAGAAAGAAGAAAACGATGAGCCTTTAGCCATAAGATTGTCTTTAGACAGCTGGAGGTCAGGAGTCGTCAGCTATTTATTATGAGCGCAACGAAGTGTGTTTTATCCCAGCAGCTTCATTCCCGGGCAGTGCGGCGGCTGGTGCGAGCCTGCAGCCCACCTGCAGACACCACTGCCCTGGCGCCCTCACGCGCCCGCTTGCCCACACCTCCACTGTCCTGACCAGGGGGATTTTCAGTGAAAATGAAAACTACCCTGACTGCCGCATCTGGAGCCGGCGACCCGCACTGACCACTTAGGCCGTGCGAAGGAAAGAGCGAGCCGCGAGCTCAGGTGCCCCTCGTAAAGATCTGTCCTTCCCGCAGACCAGAGGGCTCCCGTTCCGCGTCCCCAACACTCCAAAAGGGCCCGCCTACCCCCCGCACCCCCCGCACCCCTCCGACTCCGCTTCGCGGGTACCCCGCTCCCAGCGGCGCTCCGCCCACTTCCTGCGCCTCCGCCCGCCCCCCTCCCGCCCCCCTCCCGCCCCCCTCCCGCCCCCCTCCCGCCCCCGACCTCCCCGGACCTCCCCCGACCTCCCCCAGGCCAAGTGAGGCTCCGCGCGACTCCGGCCACAGGCGGCGAAACTCCCCTGAAGGCTGCGCGGTTCTGCACGTCCGTCTTCCTCCTCTGCGCTGGTGCTGACCGCTGCATCCCAAGCGCCGTCCGAGACAAGGAGGAAAGTAACCAGGTGCTTTCCCGCTAGGGCCCATGCAGGCCTGTGCTAGATTCTCGAGAAGAACAATTACTGAGGGCCATTTGTCCGCTAAAACACATGCATACAGAGTTAAGTCCTATTAAAAAGTGTGGAAGGCTACATCTTCCCGCACCCCCCTGCCCCGGCTTAAAAGAGCAAGTTTTATGGTTCACTCGGGAGACGTCCATACGGGTGGGCAGGGGTCTGTGTCCACTGCAGCCGTCAGGGAACAAGACTGTGCCACGTGCTGAGGAGGAGAGAGGAAGTGGCCTGTGTGCATCCCTGTCCATATTGCATTGAGTTTTGTTGCTGTTTTTCTGTTGCTTTGTATATTTCATTGACCAAAGCAACTAGCCACGGAGCCCTGCCCAGCCCCACTGAGGCAGGAGTGTGAGCCTGCTGTGTGCCTAAAATTGGGTAGAAATATTTATTTTTTTCATTAGATTTATTTAATTGTACTTGACAACATCTGTAGTCCCCAGGGAGTTCCCACCACCATTTCACCCGTGCACCATCACCTCAGACCCTTGTGCTCTCTATGCCCTCCTCCCCATCTTTGCCCTCCCCTCCCTCTGCCCCCTCCCCATGTTCCCTTTGGTCTGTCTTTAACCTTTTGATCTTGTGGAGTTTGTTTTTTTGTTTGTTTTGGTTGTAATTGTCTATTTCCTTGAGCTTTCTCTTGTTTTTTTGTTTTCTTCTTTTTTATTTTTTGTTGTAGTTGTTGTTTTTTCACATTCCTCCTAAAAGTGAAGCCATCTGATATTTTTCTCTTGCCTTCTGACTTGTTTCACTGACTATAATTCCTTCTAGCTCCATCCATGTTTCTATAAATGACCCTAGTTTATCATTTTTGATTGCCAATAGTATTCCATCATGTATATGTGCCACATCTTCTTGATCCAGTCCTCTCTTTTTGGGCATTTGGGTTGTTTCCAGGTCTTACCAATCATATAGTGCTGCAATAAACATGGGGGTACAGGGGCCTCCCTGGTGGTGCAGCGAGTTAAGCAATGCACTATGAAGCAAAACGCAGCCATGGCAGCACGAGTTGGGTCCCTGCCCCCAGCCGGGAAGGGGACCCACATGGCGCAGCAGCCCTCTCCTGCCTCTCCGGCTTCTGCTCTCAGCAGTGTATTTTAGTAGATCTGCCTGTTCTGCTCCCCACTCTGTCTCTGGTGAATCCTCTCACCACCCACGATTCTGGCCTGTACACTAGCTTTTGTATGCATAAATAAATAAATCTTTAAAAAAAACAACAACATGGGGATACAGGTACTCTTGGATAGGTGTTTTTGTGTCCTTTGGGTAGATACCTAGGAGTGGAATTGCCAGATCATACGGTAGTTCCATCCCTAGTAGACCGAGGAAACTCAGTGTAAGTCTACATCTTAATGTCAAAGGATTACGTCTCTGGATCAGTAAAATTATGAATCTTTTCAGAAAATGCTTGCTTCTCAGTATTTTCAGGTTCTGTAATGTGTAAATATAACCTTTGGGGGGGAAAAAAAAAAGATGCTTCCCAGATGATGCTCTCAGAAATTGGTCCCTTTGAGAACTTTCTAACTTGCAATTAGGAAAACAGATGAAGTTTTGACAGACTAAATAATACAGCTTTGTATTTGGTATCTACCTAATACTTGAAAGGGGGAAATAATTAAATCCTTTGAACTTATCTATAAAGTAATTGGGAAGCTCTTCTTTGAAAACTTAGTGTGCAACAATTTAAATTGATTAAGTTAGCATCTGCCTTTGGGGCCCTCCCTGGTGGCCCAGTGGGTTAAGCAACACACTATGAAGCAGTCCACAGTCACTGCAGCATGTGTTCGATCCCTGCCACCTGCCAGGGAGGGGACTCACATGGCGCAGCAGACCTTCTTGCCTCGCCTGCTGCTCCCCTCAGCAGAGTATTTCAATTAATCTGCTGTTCTGTTCCCTACTCTGTCTCTGGTGGATCTTCTCACCACCCCCCACACCTCTGGCCTGTACCCCAGTTCTTGTATGCATAAATAAATCAATCTGTTAAAAAAAAATCTGCCTTTGGCAGTTTCAGTCAAGTCACGCATTGATGAAACATTTAAAATAAGACAGGTGCTCTAAAGAAATTTAAACCAACAAAATAACATGTTGAAACAGGCAAGTTTCCTAAAAGAGCAACATCAGGTTAATATTGGTCTTTAAATAATAATACCTGGGACATTTTTGCAATTCTAGTTCTTGGTATGGAGCAATACCAGAGGATTAGCACCATGCTCATTTTACAAAGTATATTAGATAGTATTTTACATAAATTAGATGGTCACTACCTTATAAAAATATTTTAATTGATTATGGAATAGAAATTATTCCTAAGTATAATTTACAAGTTAAATTTGACTATTCACTCAACAATATATTGTGCTGTTTTTTTCCTCTAGGTTTGAACATCTGGAGGTTAAAAGTTCAGTTAATTTGAGTACACATCTAAAAAAATGAAGCAAAGCCAAGATCTAATAAAATGAAACAAAGCCATCTGATTAAGACATATTTATTATATACTAAAAAGAGTTTGGAACATTGGAGTCTTCTCCCAACTTTGCTACTAACTAGTTTATAATCTTGGAATTCATTTTTTTCTGCTGTAAAATGAAGTGGTTAAACAGGATTATCTCTCTCCAAGATTTCTTGTATTAAAAGTTTACTCTCTTAAGCAACAGAACCCAGAAAAGGACAGCCTAATAAGACAGAAAACCTTTAGGTACTGTGGCCCCAACTCCACCCACACTTGTAGAGGTCAAGTGGAGAGTTCAGATTTCTATTTTTGCCAAGCTGCACTGAAGTGCCCCAAATGCCCTGCCCCTCCCACCACCCACCTCCAGTGTGATGTTAGAAGGAAACCTAGTAGAGAGTCAGAACTTTCACCATCATCAGTAACGCTAAGTTCAGAGGCCACTGGCTCCATACCTGTGATGTCAGTGGAGTCCACGTGGGGAGCAGTATTTAGGGAGGTATCAGTGAGGCCTGGTGAAGAGCTGTGGCCCAGAAGTAATGAAAAGTACCAACTTGATTGACAACAGACACTTCATGGAAAATGAGAGTTCAGTGCCCATTTGGACTTCTACTCCCACTCCCCTGCCCTTCATTCTTGTCTTGTTCAGACAGTATCATAGGAAACCAGTCAAAACAGAAGACTTATTTTTTTTTTAAGATTTTATTTATTTTTACATAGAAGAGCTGGGGTACAGGCCAGAGGTACAGGGGGTAAGAGGATTCACCAGAGACAGAGCAGGGAGCAGAACAGGCAGATCTATTGAAATATACCGCTAAGGGGAGCAGCAGGGGATACAGGAATAGTCTGCTGTGCCTTGTGGATTAGCTCCCTGGCCAGGGATCAAACTCAGGTCATCCTGGTGAGACTTAACCCCTAGGCCACCAGGGAGACCCAAAAAGTAGAAGGTTTAAAGAAGATCTATATAGTATCCTTTTGAAGCAGAAAAGTTTTAAATTTTGATGATATTCAATTTCTTTTTATTTTGTTGCTTATGTTTTTGGTGTCATATCTAAGAATCCCTTGCCAAATCTAAGATGAAGATTTATATCTGTTTTGTTCTAAGAATATTATTGCTTTAGCTCTCACATTTTGATCTTTGATCCACTTTTTTATATGGTGGAAGATAAGAGTTCAATGCCATTCTTATGCCTGTGGTACTCCAGTACCTCAGGGTTTGTTGAAAAAAATATTCTTTCTCACTAAGCAGTCTTGGCATCCTTATGAAAAATCAGTTGACCATGGATTTATGTATTTATTTCTGGACTCTCAATTCTATTCTATTCATCTATTGAACAATATATATCTTTTGCCAGAACCACACTGTCTTGATTATTTTTGGTAAGTTTTAAAATCTAGAATTGTGAGTCCTCCAACTTTGTTCTGTTTTTCAGGATTAATTTGGTTATTCTGGATCCCTTACAATTCTACATGAATTCTAAAGTCAGCTTGCAATTTACAAATACAGAGAAGTCAGTGGGAATTCTAATAGGGAGTGGAATCTGCAGACCAGTTCTAAAAATGTTGTCTATGAACCAAAACATGTTTTTTTTTTCATTTCTTTAGACCTCCTTTAATTACTTTCATCAGTGTTTTGAAATTTTCAGAGTTTTTGCATTCTTAATTATTTATTTCTTTTTTATATAATTGTTAATGGATTCTTTTATTATTTTCATTTTGGATTGCTTATTAAAACTGTATAAAATTATAATTTGTATATTATCTTGTGTCCTGCAATCTTGTGAAATGTTTTCTAATTCTAATAATAGATTCTTTAGGATTTCATATATAAAAGATTATGTCATCTATATATAGAAGTAATTCTACTTGTTCCTTTCCAATTTGGATGCTTTTTATTTCTTTTATTTGTCTAATTACCCTGACCAGACTCTCTAACAAAGTGTTGAATAGAAGTATTGAATGTGAACTTTTTTGTCTTATTCCTGATCATGGGGGGAAAGCATCCAATCTTTCACCATGAAGTAGGACATTAGCTGTGGGTTTTCATAGATGCCTTTATCAAGTTGAGGAAATTATCTTCTATTTCTCATTTGTTGAGTGTTTTGTATCATGAAAAGATGTTGGACCCTATCAACTTTTTCTATGTCTCTTGAGATTGTCTTACTCTATTTGGGGTACTGCAACAATACACCATACCATACCAAGACTAAAATTTATTTTATCATAGTTCAAGAGCATGGAAGGCTGATCCCAAGGTACCAGCATAGTTAGGTTCTAGTGAATGCTCTCTTCCTGGCTTACAGACAGCTACCTTCTTGCAGTGTCCTCACAAGAGAGCAGGAGGGTGTGAAGAGAAAGAGATGAATCTATCTCATGTCTCTTATAAGGCTACTAATTCCATCATGAAGGCCCCTCCCTCCTGAGCACATTTTCTCATTGGAGGTTAAACAAATTACCTCCTAAAGGTCCCACTGCCAAACACCCTTACATCATGGGTATAAGTTAGGGAGAGGGGCTCAATTCAGTCCAAAGAAAGAAATGATCATGTGGTTTTTGTTTTTTATTATATTGAAATCATATATTACATTAAGTGATTTTTCAGATGTTGAACCAACATTGCATTTCTGGGGTAAATCCCACTTGATCACAGTGGATAATGCTTCCTATATGTTGCTGAATTCTGTTTACTAGTATTTTGTTGAGAATTTTATTGTACATATTCATGTGAGAAATTGGTCTGTAACTTTCTTTGCTTATGATGTCCTTGTCTCTTTTTTGTATTGAGGTAATATTGTTCTCATAAGGTGAGTTCTAGTTTTTGAAACATCGGTATTAGTTCTTTAAGTATTTGATAGAATTTAATGATGAAGTCACTGGTCCTGGACTTTTCTTTGTGGGTACTCTTTTTTATATTATTACTAATTCAATTAATTCATGTGTTATAGGACTACTTTGTCTATTTCTTTTTGAGTTAGTTTTGGTAGTTTATGTCTGACTAGAGATTTGTCTAATTCATCTAAGTATTCTAATTTGTTGACATATAATTGCTCACATTACTACTTTATAATCTTTTTATTACATATGTGAAGTTGACAGTAATATCGCTTTCATTTTTTTATTCTATTCATTTGAATTTTCTCTCTTTATTCATGTCAGACTAGCTAGAGTTTTGTCAATCTTTTCAGAGAACCAACTTTTGATTTCATTTCTTTTCATCATTTTTACACTGTTCTATTGTTTTCTATTATGTTAACTTCCACTCAATTCTTAGTTTCCTTCTTTTTGATTACTTTAGGTTTAGCTTTCTCTTCTTTTCCAATGTCTTAAAGTAGGTAGGTTATTTGATTTAAGTATTCTTCTGTCTTAATTTTGGCATTTGTAGCCATAATGCTCTTTCTAGCACTAGTTCAGTTGCATCCTATAGCTTGGTATGGAGTGCTTAATTTCATTCAAAATATTTTCCAGATATTTCTAAGTTTCCCTTTTTTTTCCTGTATTGATTTCTAATTTCATCTCATTGTGTTTGGAGAACAGTCCTTTTTCTGCCCTCCTGAAGATTAGGAGCTGACACATTAATGTGAACTAGTATCTTTAACAAAAGCAAGACAATGTGCAAAAGTAAGATGATTTTGTGAAACAATAAAAGTGCTTTTCATGATTTTAGAAAATATTTCATGGAATTAAACATGGTAATATTTGAAGAGAAAACTCACTTTGGGGTTATGTAAATTATAAGTTTTAAGTGATGCTTACAGCCATGGTTGGAGATGAATTTTGGTCAAATTTTTCTGAGTAGCATTGATTCCTTCATAAAGATTGTGGAAGCAAGTTTGGCCTGACTTACCAAAAGTGACACCAGTTTCCCTAAGCAGCAGTAAACCACCCACTTCATACCAGCATAATGTACTTTCAGACTAATTTCTAGACAGTTATATGGTATGAAGATCTCATTGGCAATGATCCTTATGATTAGGAATATTTATGACTGTTTCTGGTACCACTGTCCAGCTCAAAACTATTGAGATACCTCATGACCTTAATATTGAAAGTCCAATCAAGCAGTAAATATCATGGAACCTATGCCCAGTAGATCCAGAGTCAATCAGGTTATAACCCAGTTTAGGAATGTAGGTGACCCAGGGAGGTCAGTAGCATCTCTGTTTGGAGAGAGAAAGTTGACCCTAAGTAATTATAGTAGAAGTTAGAATGTCATAACTGAAAAACTGAAAATTTAAAAGCTCAGTAGGGAAGACTGAGACAGGAGATAGAGTGTATGAAGGACAGGTAAAGAAGGAAACAGAAGTGAATCATTGCAGGAAATAGAAAAGTAGAAGAGGTAGAGATAACAAGTGTTATTCCCTTAGCTTTAAAGGAATAGAAAGCTGTCAACAATGTCAAGTGCTACAAAGAAGTAAAAAAAACCCTAAGAAATAGCTTATGTTTAACAATCTTGAAGTCTTTGAACAATCTTTGAAAGTCAACTTTCAAAGCAACAATTTTAGGACTGTAGTGGAATCAAATTAGAAGGAAATAAAAAATAAATAGGATAACATGTAAGCTCCAAGAAAACAAGAACTTTAGCTTTTTGTTTCCTGATGCTCCCCACGTCCTAGAACCATGCCTGATAGAATGAAGGTTTCCATAAATATTAGTCAAATAAGTGAATGAGTTAGTACATAGATAAATGGTAGTTAGGGGGAAGTAGAGGAAATGGAATTTATAAAGAAGAAATTGGAGTAATGGTGTGGTTGAAGAAAAGGAAAATCTGAACATGCTTTTAAGTGGAGGACTCCAGTAGAAAAGCAGAAATCAAAGATGCAAAACAGGGAAAACTGATGGACTATTGTCATAACTGAAGAAAGAGAAAATGAGAACAAGATTGCAATACAACAGGATAGGAGGAGACAGTTGACATTTAACATATAAAATGGACCCAAAGGAATGTAATTTTGGTACAGCCTCTATAGATAATGGTATGGAGATTCCTAAAAAAGAAGGAAATAACAAATGTTCCAAAAATACCACTGCTAAATATTTACTCAAAAACATGAAAAGATTTATGTGTGCCTGTGTCCATAGCAGCATTTTTCACAACAGTCAACTCATGGAGCTAAGGTGAGCACTGACAGATGACTGGATAAAGAAATCGTGGAATAGATACTCAAAGAAATACTATTCAGCTATTGAGAAAGATGAAATAATACCTTTTGAGACAAAATGGACTCATCTTGAGGTGATCTTGCCTAGTAAAGTAAGTCAGAAGGTGAAAAACACTGGATAGTTTTACTCATTTGTGGAAGAAAACAAACTGACAAAGCATGGCAAAATAATTCTTTTTTTTTTTTTTTTTTAAAGATTTATTTATTTAGGGCCTCCCTGGTGGCGCAGTGGGTTAAGCAACACACTATGAAGCAGACCGCAGCCACTGCAGCATGAGTTCGATCCCTGCTGCCGGCCGGGGTGGGACCCACATGGTGCAGCAGACCTCTCCTGCTGTGCCCGCTGCTCCCCTCAGCAGTGTACTTCCATTGATCTGCCTGTTCTGCTCCCTGCTCTCTGTGGTGAATCCTCTCACCCTCCCCACCTCTGGCCTGTACCCCAGTTCTTGTATGCATAAATAAATAAATCTTTAAAAAAAAAAAGATTTATTTATTTATACAAGAGCCGGGGCACAGGCCAGAGTCCAGGGAGGTGAGAGGACTCACCAGAGACAGAGCAGGGAGCAGAACAGACAGATGAACTGAAACACACTGCTGAGGGGAGCAGCGGGCGAGGCAGGAGAGGTCTGCTGCGCCATGTGGGTCCCCCCTCTGGCCAGGGATCGAACTCACGCTGCTGTGCTTCTGATACTTCACAGTGCGGCGCTCAACCCGCTGCACCACCAGGGAGGCCTGGCAAAATAATTCTTAAGACTGAAAATATACTGCTTGCAAGAGAGAATTAAAGGGAGGTAGGAGGCAAAAAGGGAGAGAAGGGTATAGGACACTGGCACCAGAGTGTTGTTGGAGGGGGTATGAAGCATGTGTACACAGGGAGATGTGACACTGCACCCCCCAAATTATACAGTAATGCTTTTTTCTAACAAATTAATTAAATTTGAGGAGAAAAGTGATGGTTACATGATGGTTTCCATTTCTCCACTATGTTAAAATCAGCTGAGATACCTAGGCAAGAAACTTCAGTGTTCTTTAATACCTTCTTGTCATTTATCCTTTTGCCTGCTTAAATGGATACCAGGTTTTCTCAATTACACTCCTATAATGCTCCATAACCATTCCCAGTTTTCACCCTATTGGCACTACCTTACGTAAAGCACTCCTCATTTTCTTGCCTGGAATATTTTCATGTTATTTTGACTATACTCTATGTTCAGTAGCTTTCTGTTCTCACTTCTTTTTTCCTTACTGCCACCAGAACTATAATTTTAAAACACAGATATGATTGAACCAAAAGAGCGGCAATAGATCATTCCTGTCTATTAAGTTTCTTCATTTATTGAGTGCCTCATATGTGCTAGTTCCTATTACAGTCTGAATGATGATAAAAGGGGGCATTTCAAATTAGGAGTGAAGAAATCATGGTCCCAATAAAATTAAAAGTTGCTAAAGAATGAAATGTTATTTTTCTTCTATAAATTTGGCAAAGAGTAAAAAGAATGAAAATATCCAGTGTTGGCAAATATGTGAGGAAAGAAGCATCTTCATCTGCAATGGTAGAAGTTAACAGATACAATTTTCTAAATGGCGATTTAGCAAGACTTGTCAAAATTTAATTATACCCATTTTCCCTAACAACAGTGTATCCAGGATTGTAGCCTTATGAAAGACTACTTTACTATTTCTCACAAAATTTTTCACTACTTTCCATAGTATTTAAATGTTTATAATCCATATACATTCTTTTTTCAGTCTTTTTTTTTAAAAGGGGAAAATTACATTTCTTTGATGGATTCACACATTTTAGGATATTCAATGCTGTTCAAAATGAGTTCTTAATTCAACACCAGCCCCACCTTCCACCATTCCTTCCTGTCCACCTCACCCAGGTCTATCCCAAGTAGTGCATTTCACTGTTCTCTGCCTTTGATTCTTCTAATTGAAATGCCTTCCCCCGCCCCCCCTCTATTAATCAAAGCATATTCATCTTCCCAGAACAATTCAGGAATCACTTTCATTTCTCTGTGAAGTTCGTCCTCCCATCTGTTTTAAATTCCCTCTCCTTGGTACTTGAAATTTATTTGTACCTCCAGCAGAGCTGTTTGGCTTGCATTGTTGTTACTCTGTCTGGTGTCTCCCTTGCCATCATTTATTTTTGCCTTTTCTTCTCGATGAAATAAATGTTCACTGCAAAGTATTTACTCAGCCTTGTGTGTAAATCCACACATAAATCCACACTGAAATTATACAGTTCTTAGAGATACAGAACTCTGCCTTGTGGGCAGAGTCTGCCTTCAAGTCACAAAATGCTATTTTGTATTAATTTGTATTTGAAGAGAGTACAGGAATTAATTAAACATGTCTATAGATGCCTGGTGTTTATTCCCTGACAATGAGCCGGAATTATTACCTCACTTTAAGCCTTTCTCTAGTGATTTGTTTACAGAGAGTTGTGCTAAATAGCTGAATTGTTGTCCTGACCCTTTGCCTAGATCTTTTCAAAACAGTCATTAGGCTTGAGTTTTACATAACTAGCACACACACACACACACACACAACCAGCAGAGAAACTGAAAACAATTCTTAGAATTTTAAGCTTCACATGTGTTCAGATTTGGGCTAAGACTAATGTACACAATCCATGATTTTGTGATAGTGTATAGAATAAATTAATAACCTTAAATAAACTTGATCTAGTAAATCAAAGAATTAACCAGTTATTGCTGTTTGGGAGACTGTGCAGTTTTGTGATCTCTAATGGGAATGGTTCTTAAAGCAAAAGTGGCAGCCCCATTATCTTTTGTAAATTTCCACTAGTGAGCCTGCCTGGCGTATCTGTTGGCTCTCGTGCTGTGACCTTTCAAACAGCATAGTATTCGTCATTGTTTTGTTTATGAGCATCTGCATATGCCATGGAAGTTCTGCGAGAGAATTTCAGAAAAGGAAAACTGAAACCAAGGAGGAACTCTAAAACAAAAAGCCAGAAACAACTTCTTTAGCCTTTTCTTTATGATCGGAGGACTTTAGGGACCTTGAAAGATTGATTTCCTCTCACTCAAGTTTCTTATAAAATTAGCTTTGGCTCATACATCTGTAACACAGTAGTTAATTTTACAAGATAAGCAGTACAAGGGAAATGTATCTGAGGGAAAAATCCAGTGCTGGACGCTCAAGAGACACTTATAAGGTCACATAACAAAGTAGGCAAGAAAAACGGTCCTACTGTGCAAAGAGCAAAGGGCCTGCTTCAGGTTAGTATCAATGTATCTTTCACCACATTTCACTTCTCTCCTCAGCCAGCACTAAAAATAAGTGGACCTTACTCAAACCTGTTCTGTTTGAGAGTCTTTTGAATTGTTCAGTCAAAGAGCAATCATGATATAAGTCATGAAATTTGAACTTTGTATTTTAGCATCCACTTCTCTGTAACGGCCTTGGAAACTGTACCAGCTACAGCAATGAATACAGGACCCAGTTGTTCACGCTCGCAGCTACTTATGCCATTTCTACAAACTAAAGGTGCTTTCAGATAAAGACCAGTGACTGACTGAGCTAGAAAGAACATTAGTCTTTTAAATTTTATCTTCTTACTTTATGGTAAAAGTCCCCAAAATTCAGAAAGGCTCCTAGAGATCAAAGCAGGTTGTTTGGGAGCAGAACTGGGATTAGAACCAGGCCTCTCTACTAATCTAGATTCCTAATCTAGAGCTCTTTATACACAGGGTGACTAAGTGCCTTAATAATTTCCCACTTACACAGTCAGGGAAAGTCTCTGTGAATTAGTTCATCTTTTTATTTGTACTTATTAATCTTTTAAAATATGAAGAAGACTCATTGAACTTCAATATGTGTTAGCACAGGGAAAATGCACACAAATCAACTTCTCTAAGAATATCTTAGAAACATCTTCTAAAACAGTTTGCTGGGACTGGCCTGGAAAATTGCTCAATGATTCACAAATTACAAATATTCAAGAAAATATTAAGCAGGACTATTAAAGTCCTACCTAATTATCAAAATGCTGCGTTGAACTTGCATCAACAAAATTCCTGTCAAGTCTGTCAAATCACTTTTTTTTGTGCAGTCATTTGTGTAATACAAAGTATGTCAGTTCAATAAGTAAATTGAAGGACACAAATTTGAGGACCACAGAGTTCCCATAGAGTACACAGGAATTGTCCTCACCGTCTCTTGGGACTTTTCCATAATATGTGGATTTGGCATTTACCAAGTATGTCACTTAGAAATGAAAAAAAAAAAAAGTGCTTCTATGGTAAAATAATTTTTAAAAAATAGTTAACCTAGTTTTGTTATGCTAATTCAATTATTTATCCATTCTAGAAATACTTGTTCAGTGCCAGGCGCTATTCTAGGTGCTTAGGTTGTAGAGCGGACAAAACAACACAAATCTCTACTTTCATGGAGCTTATAGCTAACAGGATGATTGCATTTTTTCCCCTTCTGCTGAAGTAATTCTTAAGTTAATGCCCTCTTAAGAATTAATTTTTAATTTTCCAGAAATAGAACAATCACATAGTAATTTGCAATAATAGCAAGTGCTATGAAGAAGAAAATTTTAAGTTCCTAGCACTTAAGAACTTATTAGAGACTTACTAGACTCTCTTGTGGAATGTTGCTCACCTTAATGAGATTCAAAATCTCCCTGTGAGAAGGGAGGAATTGGTATTTTTAAGGAGTCTGGTGGTGTTTTTGGTCCTTCCCACAACTCTCCCTTTCCTTTGTAAGAACCCTATACCGGCCTCCCTGGTGGTGCAGTGGGTTAAGCAACGCACTATGAAGCAAATCGCAGCCACTGCAGCACGAGTTCGATCCCTGCTGCCGGCCAGGGAGGGGAC
>JAGFMF010012135.1:450094-468775 GCA_019455555.1 Galemys pyrenaicus | reverse complement strand
GTTCTGCTCCCGGCTCTCTGTGGTGAATCCTCTCACCCCCCACACCTCTGGCCTGTACCCCAGTGCTTGTATGCATAAATAAATAAATCTTAAAAAAAATAACCCTATACCACACTGTGTACAGACAAAAATTTAATTATTGTGACCTCAGATTCTTTTTCCAGCCCTCAGGTGTTCAGAATTTGACCCTGGATCACTGCTGTCAGGAGTTAATGCAATGTCAAAGCCAAGTGATGGACAGTTAAACAAGAGGGATTGTGCACAGCCCTGGTCCAGCAGTAACTAGCCCACCATGACTCCTGCCTGCCTCTGAACCAGCCATGACCATCAGGAAATCTGGTCCACCAAGAAGACAGAAAGTTCCATTTGGGTTCTGTGCCCAGAGAGAGAGGGAAAAACTTCCCCAGAAAAAATAAGTAACTTTCCCAGTGGAAGTTAATTTGCTACTATTCAATTTAACATTTTTGAAAGGTAGCTTATTCTTTTATTATTATTCCCAATAACACACTGATTTCCTGCTGCAGCATGCCTTACAAAGCCATGTGGCACTACCCTGAATGCCAGGGATATGGATTCTCCTAGATCTTTTATGAATCATGTGAGTGTTCTTGGACTTGTCCCAAAACTCTGGATTTCAGTTTCTTCATCCCTGGCAAAACAGTGTCTGTCATCTCTATGAGGCCAGAAACCAAGTCTCTATGAAATAGAGATTTGCACTTGGGCACAACCGTAGGAGTCTGGGTTCGAAAGAGGAAGAAGTTGCACCAAAGTTATCCTCTCTTGGGGAGTTCTGGGTTTAGACCTTTAAGAGCTACCACAAATTTCAGTTATCACAAATTATTACCTTATACCCCAACATTGGCTGGATGTGGACTGTCCAGAGACAGTTACCATCAACTTGGATGAGACAGTTTGCTCAGCTTCAGCCAGTTCCTGAAGAGGGATTCAACCACGAGCTAGTGATAGCCAATACACCTACCCTACGGTAGAATGCATACGTGGTCCTGAAGGAGGATGCTTGGGCAGCAAACCATGGCAAAAACTATTATTAATATACTCATAATACCAATAAATAATACTCATTAAATATTTTAAAATAAATTGTATAAAAAGGAAGGTATGGCTTAGATAACCCCTTTCAACCATATTATACATATTTGTCTCCTGAGAATATAGGGGAAAGTTGATGAATCAAAATCCTCACTTTTTTTGTTGTTTTTAAATAAAGGAGTGGGAATAGGAACAGGAATAATTACAGGCTACTGAAATTAATGTTAATTGACCTGTTTGTCTAAGAAGAATAAGGCATTCTTTGTGATTGAGTTAATAGCAGAAAGTATTAAGGAAGCAATTACAATAGCTATTATGCCGAGTCAAACTGTGCTGTCCAATACAGTAGCTGCTAACCATGGGAGGCTATTTAATTTACGCTAATTAAAATTAAATGAAACTTAAGATTCCGTTCCTGACATTTTAAGTGCTCAATAGCCATATATAACTTGGCTGCTACATTAAACAGTGGAGATAAAAACTTTTTCATTACTGCAGAAAGTTCTATTAAACAGCACTGGTCTATAGTGAATAGTTGTGTTCTCTACCTCCATTCAGTAAAAATCTAATTTACTCTCGTGAATTCTTCTGCTCACTTTTGTGGGCATGCTGAAACTGGAGCCAAAAATCTAAACGACTTGCATGAAAATAGCTGTCTTGTGTCCAAGTTTCTTCTTGGAAATCCAAGTAGTACAGGACAAAGCTAAAATGGAATAAATATTTGTTGTCGTGTCATACTCTTCTGGCCATCTGAATCATGTGGATGTAACAAAGACAAAACGAGGGCTTTTGAAATACATCCTGCCAGGGGCACCCGTTAGCCAGTGAGGCGCGCCTATTCCTTCAAGTTTCAATCTGTCAAGATTTAGACATTCAACAACCAGATTTGTGTTCTTTTGAAAATTCCTCTTAAAATTTAGGTATTAGAGCCTCCCTGGTGGCGCAAGGTGTTCAGGGCTGCACTGTGCGGCTTCTGCAGCCACTGAAGCGCGAGTTCTATCCCCCGCCAGGGAGGGGATACACATGGTGCAGCAGACCTCTCCCGCCTGGCCGGCTGCTCCCCTAGCAGTGCGATCTGCCTGTTCTGCATCCTGCTCTGTCTCTGGTGAATCCTCTCACTCTCCACGCCTCTGGTCTGTACCCCAGTTCTTGTATGCATTAAGTACACGAAATCTTAAGAAAAAAATTGGTATTAGCTATGAGTTTGATATGTTGAAGCCCAGAAAAAATATTGACCCTTTCTTTTCTATTATATCTGACCTGTTGCATTATTGAAATGGTTGAGTATATTTAAAAGCAGCATATTCAGGGGCCTCCCTGGTGGCACCATGGGTTAGACAACGCATCATAAAGCAAACAAACCGCAGCCACTGCAGCACAAGTTCGATCCCTGTCCCCAGCCCTGGAGATGACCCACATGGCGAGGCAGACCTCATCTGCCTCATCCGCTGCTCCCCTCAGCAGTGCATTTCAGTCAGTCTGCCTGTTATGTTACCCCCTCTGTCTCTGGTGTAGCCTTTCACCACCCGCACCTCTAGCCTGTACCCCCAGTGCTCCTATGCATAAATAATTTTTTTTAAAGATTTATCTATTTATGCACACAAGCACTGGGGTACAGGCCAGAGGTGTGGGTAGAGGGGTGAGAGGATTCACTACAGAGAGAGCAGGGAGCAGAACAGGCAGATCAACAGAAGCACACTGCTGAGGGGAGCAGCGGGCACAGCAGGAGAGGTCTGCCGCACCATGTGGGTCCCTCCCTGGCCGGCAACAGGGATCAAACTCGTGCTGCAGTGGCTGAGGTTTGCTTCATAGTGCGTCGCCCAACCCACTGCGCCACCAGGGAGGCCCTGCATAAATAAATCTTTAAAAAAAAAAAAAAAACAAAAACAGCTGATTCAAGCAATCTAAATATTATCAACTCAGAGCCTATCCTGTTTCACTTATATTCCCCACCCACACTCTCCACATAACTTGAAGCAAAATCCAGATATGATCATTTCATCTGTAAATATTTTCCCATTCATTTTTGAAAGAGAGGGGTGCTTAAAAAGAAGAAAAAGGTATTAACTACCTACCATTTTAATGCCTTTAAAAAAAAAAACCCTAAAAATTCCTAATGTCTTCCAATCTTCAGTCACTGCAGGAGAGTCATACATAGCTTTTTTTTTTTTTCCTCATAAGATTTATTTAATTGTATTTGACAACATTGTAGTCCCCAGGGAGTTCCCACCACCATTTCACCCCTGTACCATCACCTCAGAGAGCCATACATAGCTTTTAAGTATTTTTCCATCTTTCTTTCTATTCCTCAAAATTATCTGTAGATGAAATCAAAATCTTCCGTCTTACTTACGAAGTTTTCCAGAGCCTTGACTTTGTTCATTGCTTTTCTGTTGTATAATTAATGTTTCTCTGTCCCCTTGATTTCCTATAAACAGCTAAACCTAGACACCTGATCAGATTTATTTTTTACTTTTTCTTTTCTTGTTAGAAATTTTTATAACCATGTGTTAGGTCCTTCTATTTGATTGAATTACCAGAAAATGATGTGATCTGTCAACACTAATCCTTGCTTATTAATTCAATTTCATTAATTCAATATAGGCTGCAAAACTGTGATTTCTAATTCTATCATTTTCTTCACTTGTACATCTCTCCAGAATATATAATATAATAAATCCATAAAAACACTTTTCCTCTCGTTAACTATTCAGTTACCCTGAGGTAACGTTAATATAGGGAAGGCAGAATGAATATTTTTTCCTCTTTATTACCAGTTTTCAAAAAGAAAGAACTGATTACTATCCTCCAGTAGATAAACTGTTTTTATTTTCTTAGTATTATTTATTTGTAGTATTATTACATAGCTCATGTGTTTCAATCTACTGCAGTTATTTTTCCTACACAAACTGTTCCATCTTTGACCATTGAGAGTATCTTCAGGTTAGCTCTAGAGTCCTTTTAACATCACCTTGTAGTCTGTGATAATTTCTTTACTATCTGGCATGATGATATGTACCCACTTTATAATCTGTTTACTTGGATATCATCCCATATTCCTTTGCGAGTGAATTTCAGTCACTCCTGATTATGCAGTCTTAGATTTTTCTTATATTGGAATATAAAAACAAAGTCCTGGTATCATCAATATATTATGAATAATCCATATTTATTTTTCAAAAAAAATTGGTAATGTATCAGGCTCTAGTGCAAGTGTCTCAATCCAAAGAAAAGGCAGATAGTAAAAATCTCATAAATAGTTATGGGTAAATGTACTGTGATATAGAGACTTAAAAAGGAGCAGATGCAATAAGAATAGATAACACCTAGTCTGAGGCGTTAGGAAAGGCTTTCCTGAAGAAGTAACTATGAAACTGAAATATGAAGGGTAAGTAGGATGATGTTAACTAAGCGAGGGGTAGAGTAAAAACAGCATGTACAAAAACCAGAGGTGGAAAATACCACCTTGAAGAAACTCAAAGTCCTGCATGAAGAGTGAAAGAAGATTCCTGGTAAAACTATAAATGCAGGCAGAGGTCAAATCATTCAGGGCCTGTGGATCACATTCAGGATTTTACCAATAGACTTCATCCTCAACAGGATGGGAAATCACTGAAATGGTTTCAAAGAGAAACAACATAATTAGATTTTCATTTTATGAGGCCACTCTAGTGGTTGTATGGAGAATGAATTGGTAAGAATAAAAATTAGAATTGAATAAAAATTAAAATTGGGAGGTTAATAGAATTGAAAAAATCATAATATCTTGAACTAAGATGACTACAGTGAAAATCAAGAAATATAAAAACGTAAAGAGACTTATGGACAACCAGAAAGCCAACTTTGTATTTAATGGGGAAACAATGGAAGTCATCTCATTAAACTCAGGAACAAGATAAGCTGTTTATTATCACCAAGGTTATTTATAATTTTTCTAGAGTCAATGAGTTGGACAAGAAGAAGGAATTAGAGTGTCAAACTGGAAAGGAGTTATAAATGTCACTGTTTACAAATTATATGATTAAATATCTGGAAACCCCAAGGGAATCAAGTAGAAAATCCACTATAAGCAAAACAACTACTAAATGTATACAAGCCAAGGGCTTGTACACATGCAAATAGCAATCAGGTATACTGGAAAAAAGCTATAACACAACAGTAAAGGTAAATTCCCAGGAATAAACTTACCAAGAAATATACAAGATCTATAGGATGAAAACTTTAAATTGTTCTCAAGAATACCAAAGAAGACTTAAAGAAATGGGAAGGTCTGCCATATTATTGGAGAGAAAGAAACAAGAGTGAATCACAAAACATCAATTCTCTCTACATTATCTATACATTTTGAAAAGATACATCTTTGATTACGTTGGCAGAATGTAGTTTGGGTCACTTAATACATGAAAACTGAACCCACGAGATGGAGAGAGGCTGAAATGGGAAGAGTCAGCAGAGTCATATTAGATCAACGTCTTTTTTTTTTTAAGGGAGTAGACAGAGAACATGTTCAAAGGTCTGGGGGTGGAAAACACTTACCACATTCAAAGAATGTAAAGGCCTGGGTGAGGTGGCCTGTGATAAGTGAGAAAGAGAATGTGTGAAATGAATCATTTTCTCCAAGAAAGGTAGTTAAGTCTAGAAGTTGAGAATAGAGAGTGAGTGAAGCATTGGGAGTTAGGCATGCCAGCAACTGTCAGGAGGATCGACTGCTCAGGGGCTGAAAAATGAGATGCTAGTTCATAGTACCTTGCCCAGAGAAATACTCAACCCCACCCTGGCTCCCTCTAAGGAGCATATGGATGCTACATGGTTTTTTTTAAAAAAATATTTGTTTATTTATGCATACAAGAACTGGGGTACAGGCCAGAGGAGCGGGGGCAGGTGGCAGTGAGAGGATTCACCAGAGACAGGGTGGGGAACAGAACAGGCAGACTGACTGAGACTCAGTGCTGAGGGGAGCAGCAAGCCAGACAGGAGAGGTCTGCTGCACCATATGGGTTTGCTCCCTGGCTGGGAATTGAACTTGTGCTGCAGTGATTGCCCATAGCTTTATAGTGCTGCAGCTTAACCTCTTGTGCCACCAGCAAAGCCCCTGGAATCTACATTGTTGCAGTCAGGGTTGCAGTGCACACCTAGACCTTCAATGAACATCTTCTGAGATAACTGGGCTGAGGGAAATTGTTCCTTCCTAGTTCCTATAACTCTCAAGTCGATAGCCTGGCAGAACATTTTTCAGTCTTTCATAAGATATACAGTGTTCTTGTCACAAGACCTCTCGAAACTTGACTTAACACCAGCAGGGGATGAATCTGGCATTGTTTACCCAGGAGTTGGGAGGGATGACTACAGGAACCTCTACTCTCTCTAAGCCCACCCTCCTACGGTGAAATCAGCTTCACTAAGGGAGTGCAGGTCTTGGTTAAGAACAGAGGAAAGTTAATATCTGATATTTGAACAAGACCCTGACCTCATTCTGGTATTCTGCTCAAGAGAATCAACGAATAAAGTGACCGTTAGACCTAGGAAATACAATTTAATATAACTACCCAATGCCTGATTTCTTATCCCAGAGAAGATTGGGCCCTGGGAAGGGGATTTGAAGTCCATTTCCTGGAACAAAGGCACACAGCAATTCCGCTTCATGAGAGCTGCCAAGTAAAACTGTCAGACTCTATTTAAGAAAACCAGGCCAGTCTAGCTGTGCTTATTTTTTTTTTTTAAAGATTTATTTATTTATGCATACAAGCACGGGTACAGTTCAGAGGTGTGGGGGGGGGGGTGAGAGGATTCACCACAGAGAGCGGAGAGCAGAACAGGCAGATCAACGGAAGTACACTGCTGAGGGGAGTAGCGGGCACAGCAGGAGAGGTCTGCCACGCCATGTGGGTCCCCTCCCTGGCCGGCAGCAGGGATCGAACTCGTGCTGCAGTGGCTGCGGTTTGCTTCATAGTGCGTTGCTTAACCCACTGCGCCACCAGGGAGGCTCCTAGCTGTGCTTATTGAGAATAACTATCCGAGATAGAGAGGAGAAAGTTTTCATTCAGTTCATTCACAAGTATATTTTGAACACCTACCATGTGCTGTCCCAGGTGGTGGGCATACAGATGAGCCAAGAAAACAAAACGCCTGTCCTCACAAAGCTTACATTCTAGTGGGGAAGGGAGATGACAATAAATCTAACAGACAAAATGTTTCTACATTAGAATTTGATACATGCTAATGCTTTCGTTAGCATAAAAAAGTCTACGGGTCACTTTTTGGACATAAATAGTATTGATAAGAGCACAGCTAAGGTGGATATGTCACATGACCTGTGAAGGCCTCTCTGAGGTGATATTTAAGCTGAATCTTGAAAGATGAAGAGCCAGCCTTACCAAGAGTGAGAGAGGAGAAATGTTACAAAGGCTTGAGGGAGGCAAGCGCTTGAAATGTTAAAAAAAGAAGAAGAGAAGGAGGAGATTGATTTCTGCAGGTTTTTAAGCTAGTGGAGAGATCTAAACACAAGGATGGGGAGGCAGGCATAACATGATAAGGGATGTGGGTTCTGCCTAACTCCTTGTGCTCATTGTAGTACAATTATCTACTCTGACACTGCCCCCTTAGACCTTCCTGGCTAACTTAGCTGCCTGGCCTTAGCTCAGAGAGAGGACATTTTGAGAAAGTTCCAAGAATCAAAACATACATAATAAAGTCTCTGCTTTAAAACTATATACAACATTCCTTAGGGAATTTATTAATAATTCTTTTTAATAAGTTTCCTTTTTTGGTTTCCAAACCCATAGTAGATTACAAACATCAGATTAGAAGGGAAGGGAAAGGCAAGCACTCTGTTCAGTTGACATTTTAATTCAGTGAGTCATTTTGCTTGGAAACCACCTTTCCCTATGACTAACCTCATCCTATACTGCAAGAACTCCAGGATTCATCCCAACACCCTTATGACATTTCTGTTTACTGTACCATGATCTAATGGTAAGAACACTGGAGGCAAATACTGACTCTACCATTCATAATTCTAAATCCCCTTTAGATTGTTAATGATTTAAGGATGCTGTTGTATTAGTCATCTTTGAATCAACCCATCCCCCTACTCAAAATCTAGGTCATTTAATAAGACTTAATAAATGAGTCTCACCTAAATAAACAAAAGTATAGTCTTGTATAAGTTACCCATTCTATTCTGATCCTCAACTGCCTCATCTATTGAAGGAAATAAGATCACCACCTCCAGGGGTTACTAATAATGTTAAATAACAATATATGTAGAAATAACAATATAAAAATAGTGTACACTATAAATGCGATTTTGCTTCTTGGGATATATCAGAGGTGACCTTTGAAGGTCAGGTGATCCTTAAGGTCTTTGTGTCTACAACTTGAAGCAGTTACCACTAGATGGCAATATTTTCTTAAAGCGTGTTAAATCACCTTTGCGTCTGCCCTGGTGACCTTCAAACTGGGGGTTCTCATACATTTGAAAGAAGTACAGAATGCATTCCAAGACATGGTCAAATATGGGAGGCTTTGAGGATATCAGTTTTCCAATCCTCAACTATGTCCTCTTTCCAAAAACTTAGCTACTTGGGGAAGTACCTTTGTTCCCACTAGCCCTTCAACTTTTCAAAAAGAAAGGCATAGTCATTATTCATCCCAAATCTGATTTTATGGCATGTAATATTCATCAGGGCATCAAACAGGGAAAGTCTCCTTTAGTGATTAACAAGGAACCAATCTTTCCCCTAAGAATTTCTATCCCTTAATAATTATCAAAGTAAGCATTTTATCTTAAGGAAGCACAGCACAGAGAGCTTCTTTTTAACAAATCTTCAAGTTTTTTCCCACATACTTAAATGTAATTATTTTTACCTATTCTTAATATTCATACTAAAGTCATTTCATTAGCATAAAGAAATGTTGGAAAGGTGGAAGCAGTTGATTATTTTAAAATACTTAAGTATTTTCAACAACCACCAAATTTTTTATGACTCACTAGATAAAACTAGATAAGTCAAATTCTTATATGATCTATTTTAAATTTGATATATTATTTAATAAGATAGTTACAAACTATTTTTACCAAATCATATAATAAAATAGTCCATGGACCTCTCTGGTTGCCTAGGAGTTAAGTTTCAAAGTATTACTGTGAAGGCCCACCACAGTGGCAGCCTGAGCTCAATCCCCAGCCAGGGATCTAACCCACTTAAGGTGCAGCAGACCTCTCCTGTCTCACCAGCTGCTCCGCTCGGCAGTGTATTTCAGTAAATCTGCCTGCTCTGCTCCTCACTCTGTCTTTGGTGAATCCTCTTACCCCCGCACCTCTGTCTAACACCCCAGTTCTTCTACGCAAAAATAAATAAAATCTTTTTTAAAAGTTAATTAATTAAAAAATATTCCAACCTGGGGCCTCCCTGGTGGCGCAGTGGGTTAAGCAACACACTATGAAGCAAACCACAGCCACTACAGCATGAGTTCAATCCCTGCCTCTGGCCAGGGAGGGGACCCACATGGTGCGGCAGACCTCTCCTGCTGCACCCGCTGCTCCCCTCAGTAGTGTACTTCCGTTGATCTGCCTGTTCTGCTCCCCGCTCTGTCTCTGATGAATCCTCTCGCCACCCTGGACTTTGGCCTGTGCCCCAGCTCTTGTATGTATAAATAAATAAATCTTTAAAAAAAATTCCAATCTTAGTCAATTCTCCTCTTCATTTCATCATATTTACTTTATTTAATATTGTCTATACTCATTAACAAAAATAGAATGATATGTTTTATGCCATATCAATTAGTTTTTGCAATCTATATCTTTTCACTTCATTTAAGCTCTGAGAAAAGTTTTTATTATGTCTCAGGAAATAATAGTACTATTTTGATATTTATTTATTGACAAAAGCAGAATCTCAGAGTTTGATATAGGTGTATAGGTAGGTTTAATCAAAGAAATATAGGACTAGTATTCTCTTCGTTGTTTTTTAAGTAGCTTATAATCTGGCTATACATGACATTGTATTATTACAAACTAGGTACTGAAGCATAGCACATTCATTACCTTGTTTTTTTTTAGAGATTTATTTTCATTTATGCATACAAGACCTGCGGTGTAGGCCAGAGGTGGGGGAAGTGAGAGAATTCACCAGAGACAAAGTGGGGGAACAGAACAGTTGGATCTACTGAAATACACTGGTGAGGGGAGCAGCAGGCAGGACAGGAGAGGTCTGCTGTGTCATATGTGGGTCAGCTCCCTGACTCAGGTCATCTTGGTGATAGCGCTGAGACGTCACTTCTACGTCACCAGGGAGACTATTACCTTGTTTTCATAATTTTAAAAATTGATCATGGCCTGCCTGGTGGCCCAGCTGGTTGAGTGCCACACAGTGAAACATGAGTGAGTTCGATCCCAGGCCAGGGAGAGGACCCACATGGCGCAGCAGACCTCTCCTGCCTTGCCCACCGCTCCCCTCAGCAGTGTGTTTCAGTTGATCTGCCTGTTCTGCTTTCCACTTTGTCTCTGGTGAAACCTCTCACCTCCTGCAACTCTGGCCTGTACCCTAGCTCTTATATGAATAAGTAAATCTTTTTCAAAAATAAATAAATAAAAATTGATCAAAATTAAAATAAAAATTGATTAATAAAAAATTTAATCTATCTTAATTTAATCCTGTCCACTCGTAATCCTTATGATAATCTTGAAATAAGTACTATCATTCCCCACAGAGAGACTAGGTAATTTATCCATAGTCACAGAAACAAAATAAGGGTTCTGAGGTGGTTCATATAACTGCCACAATAACCATGTATTAAAACCTTGGCAAGTTGGGCCTCCCTGGTGGCGCAGTGGGTTAAGCAACGCACTATGAAGCAAACTGCAGCCACTGCAGCACGAGTTCGATCCCTGCTGCCTGCCAGGGAGGGGACCCACATGGCGCGGCAGACCTCTCCTGCTGTGCCCGCTGCTCCCCTCAGCAGTGTACTTCAGTTGATCTGCCTGTTCTGCTCCCACTTTCTGTGGTGAATCCTCTCACCCCCCCATACACCTCTGGCCTGTACCCCAGTGCTTGTATGCATAAATAAATAAATCTTTAAAAAAAAAAAAAAAAAACCTTGGCAAGTTATACTTACATATTCAAATTTTACACAATAAAATAAACTTGGTCATTTCACTTCCAAGCTCATAGCAAAATGGAATAAAGCTAGAAGTAGTTAGTAGGCTCTCCTAAGAACAAACACTAGTGAGAACTGATAGTCAACAACCTAACAGAAAGAAAGATGCAAAATAACTGTCTAAAACAATTTTCAACTTAAAAGTGGAAACTATTTTAATAAAGGTGCTAAAAATCATACCATATACGGTTTGTTTTGATTAAATTAATAATTAATGTCTACATTATTATGACTATGTACTTAGTCATGTAGTATGCAGTTAGTTATTTAAGGTGGGTAAATTACTGTTTTCCCTGGAAGTAATAATTGACTCACTTACATTACCCAGTTCAATTTATCATTTTTTTCTTTTATAGTGCATGATTTTTTTATATTCTATTTAAGAAACTTTCACCTTATATAAAGTCACTAAGAGTCTTTCTTTTTTTCCTGTAGAAGTTTTATAGGTTTTTTAGCTCTTATTTTTAGGTCCATGAGCTAATATTTTACATAATCTGAAATAAGAATTAGAGTTTAAAATATTTGTATTGTGAATATCCAATTATTCCAGCATCATTTGTTGAAGTAATTCATTCATTCCCATTGAATTACTTAAGAACCTTGTCAAAAATTAATTAGTCATCTATATTGCTCCACTGATCATCTTTGTACAACAATCACATCTTAATTTCTATAGTTTTATAGTAAGTCTTGAAGACATGTAGTATAGTCCTTCTTTTACAAAATTTTATGACTTTTCTAGGTCTTTTGCATTTCTATCTAAATTTTGACATTGGCTTGCCAATATTTACAATTGGATTTTAACTGGAATCCCATTATGTCAGTAGTTCTTAACAGAAGGCAATTTTATGCCAAAGAGGATATTGGCAAATTTTTGAGACATTTTTGGTTGTCTCAACTGAGAGATGCTACTGAAATCTCATGTGTAGAGGCAACAGATACCACTCAACATATTATAATGCACAGGACAGTCCCACAGTAAAGAATTATCTGACCCAAAATGTCAGTAGTTCTGCTACTAAGATACTTTTCATTGTTGAATACATAGGTCATTTTTAGGAGAAATTTTACCGGTTAATATATGGAATCTGTTGGCCCATAAACACAGTATTTCTCTCCATGTACTTACTATTTAATCTCACTTAACAATATTTTGTAGTTTCAGTGTACAAGTCATGCACATTTTATGTTAAATTTATTACTTTCAATCATCACCATTATCTAGTTCCAGAACATTTTCATTACCTCAAAAGCTATACTTTAAACAATCATTCTCCGGTCCCCCCACTCCTGTTTCTGGCAACTATGTTCTGTCTGTATGAATTTACTTCTTCTGGATATGCCATATGAATGGAACCATATTATTTTATTTTATTTTTTTAAAATTTACATATACTTGCCACTAATTGTAATCCCCATGTATTCCCCATCACCATATCACCAGTGCACCATCACCTCAGTCCCTCGTGCTCCCATCTTCCCTCAACCCTCCCCCTCCCCTCCCCACCAGGTGTCCCCAGTCTGTCCTTGTCTCCTCATTTTTGGTTTCTGTGTCTTTATTGCTGTTATTGTTATTATTATTATTGTTCTTATTCCTTAAATGGAACCATATTATATGTGACCTTTGGTATCTGGCCTTGTTCACTTAATGTATCGTTCTTAATATTCATCCATGTTGTGGCATTTATCAAAACTTCGTTTCTCTTATGACTTGGTAATATTTCTTTATATATTTATCACGTTTTTGATCCATCCATTTAATGAAAGATATTTGGGTTGTTGCAACTTTTTAGCTATTGTGAATAGTGTTCTTGTGAACATTCTTTTATAAGTTTTTGTTTGAACACCTGTTTTCAATTCTTTTGGGTATACTCAGGATTAGAATTTCTGGGTCATATGGTAATTCTGTATTTTAACTACTTGAAGAAATGCCAAAACAGTTCCACAGTGGCTGTACCATTTTACATTCCTATAAACAATACACAAAGATTCCATTTTCTCCACACCCTTGCCAACTCTTGTTAATATATATATTTCTAAAAATTGTTATGCTGATGGACTTGAAGCAGTATCTCATTGAGGTTTTGATTTGCATTGCCTAATAGCTGACGAGGGTAAACATTTTTCATATGCATGTTGGACATTTATCATTTTTTTACAAAAGATTTATTTCTCACTCCCCTATGCCTCTGGCCTGTACCCCAGCATTTGTATGTGTTTGTATTGAAATTTATTTATTAATGCATACAAGAGCTGGGGTACAGGCCAGGGTGTGGGATGGGTGAGAGGATCCACCAGAGACAGAGTGGGGAGCAGAGCAGGCAGATAGACTGAAACACACTGCTGAGGGGAGAAGCAGGCAAGGCAGGAGCGGTCTGCTGTGCCAAGTGGGTCCTCTCCCTTGAAGGGGATTGAACTGGTGCTACATAGGGCCGTGCTTAACCCCTAGCACCACCAGGGAGACTCCATTTGTTTATCATTTTTAGAGAAATGTCTAGTTAAGTCTTTTGCCCATTTTTATAACTGGGATGTCCTTTTGCTATTGAGTTTGTTTTTTTTTTAAAGATTTATTTATTTATGCATACAAGCACGGGGGTACAGGCCAGAGGTGTGGGGGGGGGGTGAGAGAATCCACCAGACAGAGTGGGGAACAGCACAGACAGATCAACTGAAGTACACTGCTGAGGGGAGCAGCGGGCACAGCAGGAGAGGTCTGCTGCGCCATGTGGGTCCCCGGCAGCAGGGATCGAACTCGTGCTGCAGTGGCTGAGGTTTGCTTCACAGTGCGTTGCTTAACCCACTGCGCCACCAGGGAGGCCCTGCTATTGAGTTTTTTATATATTCTAGCTACTAGACCCTTTTCAGATAGATGATCAACAAGTTTTTTCCATTATAAGATTTGCCTTTTTTATTCTCCTGATAATGTCTGATATGTAAAACATTTTTATTTTAATGCAATCCCATTTATCCACTTTACCTTTTGTTACTTCTGTTTTTGGTGTCATAAGAAACCCACTGTCAAGTCGAGGGCCATAAAAATCTAGCTCTGTATATTCTTTGGAGAGTTTCATGGTTTCAATGCCTGTATTTAGGTCTTTGATCTACTGTGGATTAATTTTTCTCTATAGTGTGAGGTGAGCTTCCAATTTCATCCTTTTGCCTTTGGATGTCCAGTTGTCCTAGCACTATTTGTCAAAGAGACTATTCTTTCTGCACTGAGTGGTGTTAACTCTTTTGTTGAAAATTAACTGACCATAAATGTGTGGGTTTATTTCTGTACTCTCAGTTCCATTCACCTCTATATCTGTATGCCAGTAATAAGTTGTTTTGATTACCATAGGTTTTGTAAGTTTTGAAGTTGTGCATTTTGGGTTTTCCTTTGTTCTTCTTCAAGACTATTTTGGCTGTTCGAGGTAATTTACAACTCCATATAAATTTTATGATTAGCTTTCCCAATTCTGGGGAAAATGCCATGGGGATTGCATTGTATCTATAGATTGGGAAATATTTCCATGTTAACAGTATTAAGTCTTTCAATCCATGACTACAGAATATATTTTTATTTGTGTATAACTTTTTAAATTTCTGTCAACTATACTTTGTAGTTTTGATATATGTCCTGCACATTTTATGTTACATTTATCCTCAATAAGTTCATATTTTTGATGCCTCTGTGATATTTCTTAATTTTTGCATTCTTTATTACTAGAATGTTGAAATATAATAGATTTTTGTACATTGGCTTTGTGTCCTTTGAACTTGTTGATATCATTTATTAGTTTTAGTAGTTTGTTTTTTTTTTTTTTTAAAGATTTATTTATTTATGCATACAAGCACTGGGGTACAGGCCAGAGGTGTGAGGGGGTGAGAGGATTCACCACAGAGAGCAGGGAGCAGAACAGGCAGATCAACGGAAGTACACTGCTGAGGGGAGCAGCGGGCACAGCAGGAGAGGTCTGCTGCACCATGTGGGTCCCGCCCCGGGCGGCAGCAGGGATCGAACTCGTGCTGCAGTGACTGCGGTTTGCTTCATAGTGCGTTGCTTAACCCACTGCGCCACCAGGGAGGCCCAGTTTTAGTAGTTTTTTAATATAGTTTTTATATATAAAGCTTTTCTACACAAATAAAGTTGTCTTATGTGACTAAAGAGTTTCGCTTCTGGGCCTCCCCGGTGGTACAAGGGGTTAAGCACTGCACTGCAGAGCATCCTCAGCCACTGCAGCACTTTCGATCACCACCAGGGAGGGGACCCACATGGAGCAGCAGACCTCTCCTGCTGTGCCCGCTGCTCCCCTCAGCAGTGTACTTCAGTTGATCTGCCTGTTCTGTCTCTGGTGAATCTTCTCACTCCCATACCTTTGGCCTGTACCCCAGTATGCATAAATAGATAAATTTTTTAAAAAAGGTTTTGCTTCTCTCCCACTCTATGGAATAGGAAATGATTTTTTTTCTTTTTTTCCTCTTGTTTTTCTTTCTGCCTAACTAAATCGTCTAGGACCTTCAATCTTAGGCACTGTTCATCGGACCAATATTGTTCCATTGAAAGGGCCAGAGGTGATTTCCCTGCCTTGTTATTTTGTTTGCTTTTATCATGGTAACACTAATTTGCAACATTTCATTCAATTTAGAGATCCAGGATGGCCCTTTCAGGTTCACCACACCACACCCACCACCAAGAATATCCATGGTCCTCTCTGACTTTCCACCGGCTTCTCCCGTCTTTGCTTTCCACACTCACCCTCCCCTTTTGGTAGTTTCAGTTCTGCAGTCAGAGTAATATATAATATTAATTTATGATCCAGTTAGTGTATAATATTAACTATGAGCCATTTAATGCCTATAGGTTATTTTCTCTTTCATTCTTGGTATTAGTCATTTGTGCCTTTGCTCTATCTCTTTTTTTTTTAAATTTATCAGTTTTATTCTAGGTATTACAGATTTTTCTGAATACTGGGTAGTTCACATTGCTATTCATAATTCAGTAACTTTTTATTTATTTATTTATTTATGCATACAAGCACTGGGGTACAGGCCAGAGGTGTGGGGGGTGGGGGTCAGAGGATTCACCACAGAGAGCGGGGAGCAGAACAGGCAGATCAACAGAAGCACACTGCTGAGGGGAGCAGCGGGCACAGCAGGAGAGGTCTGCTGCGCCATGTGGGTCCCCTCCCTGGCATCAGCAGGGATCGAACTCATGCTGCAGTGGCTGCGGTGTGCTTCATAGTGCGTTGCTTAACCCACTGCGCCACCAGGGAGGCCCTCTATCTCTTTTCTTTCCCCCTTAAGGAATCTGGTTAGAGGTTTGTCGGTTTCAGAGAGCTTCTCAAAGAAACAGCTTTTGGTTTCATGATTTTCTCTACTATTTTTCTGTTTTCCATTTCATTGTTCTTTGCTCTTTATTGTATCCTGTTCACTTTGGTATTAATTTCTTCTTTTTATCTTTTCTGAAGGTGGAAACTAAGATCATTGATTTGATTTTTTTTTCTAATATAGGCGTTTAGTGCTTTGAATACAGCCTTAGTTGCATTCACAAATATTGATATGTTGATTTTTTTCATTTTCATTCACCTCAAAATATTTTCTAATTTCTCCTTTACATTCTTTCTTGGCCCAAAAGTTATATAGAATATATTACTTAGTTTCTAAATGTTTGAAGATTTTCCAGATATCTTTTTATTTATTTTGGTCAGAGAAAAAACTTTGTTTAACTTGATTTATTTTAAATTTATTGAAATTTAATTTATGGACCCAAAATAGCTAGAAATATGGCCCACCTACTGGGAGAAAACCCTAGTACAGGACTCATGTTTAGCAACAATATACATCTCATTGTGACTTGACGTATTAGGGATTAGATTTTATACGTCAGTTTGATAATCTCAGTGAACTGAGTTCCCTTCTGAGAGAACAAGCTGCCTCTAATGTTCTCAACACAAAATAGCAAAGATCTTAATTGAAAACTGAACATTTCAATCTTCCATATATTTTCAAGTATCCTTATTTGTATTCATTTATCTGTTTTAACTTTAGAACATGAAGGAATATCCTAAAACTCTGAATTATTTTCCCTTAGACCGTTTTGTTTCTCATCTCAGAATGAAAAACTTACTCAAGTGAATTTAGTTTACTGTATTCATACATGAATGTATTTTGAGAGGAAATGGCCACGCAGCTCAGTATCACTGAATTTAACAGTGTAAGTAGTTAGTAAATGCATAGAATTTGAGTCTCCTTGGAATCGTCCCCATGGACATATTGAAATTAAATATTTATATATTCATTACATCGTGTGGGAATATATGTTGACTGATTATTTTTGAATAGGCTACTAGGGATATAGTTGCGATAATCAAATAAAAATTATTGGCCTATTAAGTTGTTTGTTGTGTCAAAAAACAAAGCAAAACAAATGAAACAGATGAGACTCTGTACCTTCACTAAGTAGAAGAGAGTAGCTGAAGAAAGAAAAACTCTGTTCTTTCTTTACTGTCCATATAGTCAATATTTAGCCTTTTTAGTGTGCTCTGAACTCTCTCTCCTTAACTGACTGGGGGTGCTAATTCTTAACTGTGGTAAAGAGGGTACAGTGACAATAGAATCAGCTTGTCATTAGGCCTTGTAAAAACTGTTTTCTAAGGCTATCTGGGAATTTCAAAACTAATTTTCAATATCCTCTTAATATATAAATGTAGGCCCACACGCAGTTTCACTTGCAAACTCTAACACTATGTAAAAAACCAAAGAGTTACAGCCCCAGGTCTCAGAAACCAATCTTCTCTTTCCCAACCCCCACCAGGGAACTTTTGTTTTAAATACCACAAATCTGGATCCACAAAATTGAGTTAACTATTCCAGTTCATAACATCTTATGTATATAATTCAACCCATTTCATATGGTAAGTGTTTCATCTAAACACCCTTGACAGGGGCCTGCCTGATGGTGCAAGAGGTTAAGTCTCAGCACTATGAAGCTATAGACAACGACTGTAATACGAGTTCAATTCTGCTTAGGGAGGTGACCCACATGGCACAGCAGACCTCTCTTGTCTCACCCACTGCTCCCCTCAGCGGTGTATTTCAATAGATATGCCTGCTCTACTCCCTACTCTGTCTCTCATGAATCCTTTCACCCCATACCTCTTCCCTACACCCCAGTTTTTGTATGCATAAATAAATAAAACTCTTAAAAAATCATCTTTGCACCCCTTAAATTTTATTAAAAAGAGAAACAGAAAATATTACTAGGCTTGGCCTATGTTTAAGCAGACAAATGAACAAAAATGTCCCTTCCTTCTGCCACGAGCTTCCAAGATGGTAGATAGCCAATCTGCTTTGGAGAAAAATTTTCCCTGAAGTTCCTCAATAGCTTTTTCATTTTTTTTTTAAGATTTATTTATTTATGCATACAAGCACTGGAGTACAGGCCAGAGGTGTGGGGGGTGAGAGGATTCACCACAGAGAGCGGGGAGCAGA
>JAGFMF010012135.1:432291-446716 GCA_019455555.1 Galemys pyrenaicus | reverse complement strand
CCCACTCTGTCTCTGGTGAATCCTCTCACCTCCCTGGACTCTGGCCTGTACCCCAGCTCTTGTATGCATAAATAAATAAATCTTTAAAAAAAAATTTAAGAATGAAAAAGTGAGTCCTAAGAAGACCAGCAGGTGGCATAAATAATTTATTTAACCAAAACTGCCAAGATACATATTTTAAAAGATCTCTTCCCTGACCCTTTCCATGAAAAAAAAATCTTTCTTTACTATTTAGAACAAAATTCCCAACTCAAGCATCCTTAAAGATAATTCAACTTTGCTATAAATACAAAAATTTAAATTGCAGTAGAGATGGAGCTCACAGATAATCAACCTGAAGCAAGATGTAAACTATGTGCCCAGGCCTATCTTAACGGAAACACAAAAGACAGCATGTAATAAGATCAGCTAATCTAGATACTCCACCCCATAAACTTCAGCATCTCTGAAAAGGGAGGAGTATGCTGACATCAGAGACTTACAAAAATAATGTCTTCAAAAGCTATGTGGGTGTGTACCTGCCCCAGCAAATTCCTCTGCAAGAGCAACATGAGGCCACTCCTCCCCCAAATGCAACTAGAATGTTGGTCCCAACAAACAATGTTGGTCTTTACTGTGTGCTCATAAGTTTCCAAGCCACTAACCTATCAGATACCTGTTGGTTTCCTTGATCTGAAATAGGTTATTTTCTCCATACCAATAGCCCATGATGAAATGGCCAATAGGAAATGTTTGTCTTCACTTGCTTTTGTAAATGCTCCCGTTAAAATATTATAACTCTCATCAGAGAGGTGTGTGCCAGAAAAGGAGTCAACTGTGGGATAGGCCTTGAATTCCATTAAAAGAGGAAATTTGTCGGGCCTCCCTGGTGGCGCAGTGGGTTAAGCACAGCACTCACTGTAAAGCAAACCACAGCCGCTGCAGCACAACGAGCAATACAAGTTCTACTCAGTGAGTAGAGATTATAGCAAACTGGAGAAAGAAGTTCCAGACTTCGAAAGGAAATATTTCTCTATAGAGCTGCCTAAAATAAAGGTCTTCCAGAAGCTATATGAACAAGTTTCCACTTAACCAGGAAATATTTCCCCTTTAAATGCATGCAGTCATGGTGACGTATTGTGTTTGGGGTTATAATAATTAATAAGTTTAAATCATGTTGAAGTATTGTGTGGGGTTATAATAACTAACTTGTATCTGAAACTTGAAAAGGTAAATTTTGGAGAAAGCTTGTCTCTCTGTTGCCCTTGGAAAGAACTTGAAGAGCCTCTATAATTTGTCCCCTTTTCTGAATTCAGAAAAATGAAACTGAGTAATTCAAGATAGGTGACTAGATAAGTTGTCCTGTTTTTAAACCTGTCCTGGGACTGAAATCTTTAAATCTCCCTGCTTAAATTCCCCAGTCTCCCTCATGGTAAAGCAGTTTTTCTTCATATTCCCTCCATTTAGCTAAGTTTGCCTTTCCTATGTGGTTTTACATTTATCACTAACATAAAGAAGCCCTATGTACATTAAATGCAGATAACTTGATTTATTCTGAGTGTTATCTACAGTATTAAAACTCGTAATTTTGACTTTTTTTCTGTGATTTTTAGAGAGGATTGTTGCATTCTGCAGTGGAAGTAGAAGTTCTTGCCCTAGTCCCAGTTATTGTTATTGTGTCCCTGATATCAGCTGAATCCTCCACCAGTGAAGAGTGAGATAGTTAGAAGAGAAGCAGATACATCCCGTGTACCAGAAGAGCGCAGCACGTCATACTGCATTTTTATTCATTCATTCAGCAAAAGTCTTGGAAGAGCTGCTATTGCTGGGCACCATGCCAGGTGCTCAGGCTGTGGTGGTGAGTACATTAGACAGAGAGCTCTTGGGAGAGAGACAGACATTAATAACCATACAAATAATTACTTAGTACGGATTGTCTGAGAGCTGGGCAGAAGTATATGTTGTAGTGGGCAAGAATGACAGAAGAATCGAGTGCAGACAGGGAATGTGGCAAAGGCCAGGAGAGTTCTGAAGAAACTTATCAACCAAAACTGAAGGATAAGCCAGAGTTAGCTAGAAGAAGACTAAGGAGAGGAGCATTCTGAATTGTGGGAACAGTAGGTGCCAATGCTCTGGGACAGCAAAGGGGTAGACACGGTCAAGGAATTGTAAGAGAACCATGTGTTGTGTAGTAAGCAAGAGCAAGAGTGCTTTAGGATGAGATGCTTACTCAATCCTTACCTTTCACCTGAAAGTTTATTATAAGGGACCTAATCTTTATTGTTTTCCAAGGAAAAAATTGGGGGAGTGTTAAATGGTTCCACAGCTACACTGGCCACTCTAAGTACCACCATTAAGCACTATTGAGTACTTAATATGTGACTGTTCCAAATTGAGATGGGCAATACATATAAGCTACACACTGGACTTCAAAGACCTGGTCTTAATACATTTTTTTGTATTGAATCCATCTTGAGACAATCTTTTATTTTTATATATACATATTGTCAAACAAAACATCATTGCAATTAATTTCAGTGGTTTCTTTTTAAATATGGCTACTAAAAAATTTGAAATCACATATATGACCTGCATATTTCCGTTGGACAATACTAATCTAAATTTTTTACTAAGATATAATGAAAAAAACGCTTTACCAGGAGGGATATTGGGGAATTTAAAAAGGGAAATTTAAAGATTTCAGTCCCAAGAGAGCTTTAAAAACAAGACAACTCATCCAGTCAACTATCTTGAATGACTCAGTTTCATTTTTCTGAATTCAGAAAAGAGAACAACTATAGAGGCTCAAGTTCACATCCAAGGACAACAGAATCCACTATTTTCAAGTGTTAGTAGGTGCACAAAATCATTGGAAGGGCTGGAGGAGCAGGTTCTAGGTGGAGTTTCCAGGAACTTCACACTGGTAGGAAATCACATTGCTGTTCGGTGGGGGGAAATGGCCATGCCACCACAGGAAGCTATTGTCCATTGCTTTCTTTGCCATATCCATGCCAGAAATGTGGATGATTCTCTCCTCACTTAATTCTGAATTCAAGTCTCACAACAAAGTATCTGACTGACAGAACTAAATGACATTTTCAGTATCTAGCTACAAGAGACTCCGGGAAACACAGGTTTTAGTGTTCCAGCTTTTGCAATAAAGCGAAAGAACTAGAAAGAAGCTGCATGACAGAATCAACCTACAGGCTCCAGTGTAGAGTGGAAGAATATTTTCAAGGATAGCAAAGTAAGAAAAGGTCCTTGTACCTCCAACTAAGTTGGAGTGTAACAATTTGGTGATGGAAGTAGAGGTACCATCAATAAACATGGATAAACCTTGGAAGCATTATGCTGGGCCTCCCTGGTGGCCTAGGGGTTGAGTCTCAGTGCTATCAACACTACGGCCGGAGTTCAATCCCTGGCCAGGGAGCTGACCCACATACGACACAGCAGACCTCACCTGTCTCGCTTGCTGAGCCCCTTAGCAGTATATTTCAGTAAATCTGCCTGTTTTGCTCCCCACTCTGTCTCTGGTGAATCTCTCATTCCCCCCACCACCACTGGCCTATACCCCAGTTCTTCTATGCAAAAATAAAAATTAGGGAAATAAGGAAAGGTTATGCTACGTGAAGGTGTCCAGTCACAAAAGACCTCACGGTGTATAATCCTGTTTATATGAAATAGCCAGAGTAGACAAATCTATAGAGGCAAAAAGTAGATTATAATCACCTTCAAGCTGAGGAAGTGATGGGTAGATTAGCAAGTGGTAGCTAATGGCTACATAATTTCTTTTTGAGATAATGAAAAAATGTTCTCAATTTGGGGTAATAGGTGCACAACTCTGTGAATACTGTAAGTCATTCAGTTGTGCACTTTACTTGGATGACTTGTATATGTACATTAAATGTTAACAAAGTATTTTTAAAATGAAATTCCAATTTTATGAAATGAATAAACAAGTGGATGAATAAACAATTTATTGAGATAAATAAAGCAGGCAATGTATCAACACTGTCCCTCAAAATAATCAAAATTATTGGCTTAAATATCAAAATCATCTTCTTAAAAGCAGCTTGCAATATAGCAAGGGAAATATCATGCTAAAGTCTAAATGAAGGCATGAACCAAAAGAGGTAAGAATTAAAAGAAGATGGTTTGGCAAATAAAGGTTAAACTGTTGGGTACTTGAAGCAGTAATCATTGCTATTGCTTTCTACCAAAAGAAATAAAAAATAAGATAAGGAAGTAAAAGGTAAGATGATGTGTCTTTGGGAAAACTGTGCAGATGTGGCTTGCACTTTTATATAACCACTAAGCCAAGCAGAGTACATTCTCATTTTCAGATTTTCCTCTTTATTGTAGAGTTAAACACAGAGGCCTGTTACCCTACCCAGGTTTGCTTTCCACCAAGCTTCTTTAAGAAACAGGGCCCAGGGCCTCCCTGGTGGCGCAGTGGGTTAAGCAACACACTATGAAGCAAACCACAGCCGCTGCAGCAAGAGTTCGATCCCTGCTGCCGGCCAGGGAGGGGACCCACATGGCGCAGCAGACCTCTCCTGCTGTGCCTGCTGCTCCCCTCAGCAGTGTACTTCCGTTGATCTGTCTGTTCTGCTCCCTGCTCTCTGTGGTGAATCCTCTCACCCACCACACCTCTGGCCCCAGTGTTTGTATGCATAAATAAATAAATCTTTAAAAAAAAAAGAAAAGAAACAGGGCCCAGCTGGGGCCCAGGTTGCTCTCAGTCTACCCTGAACAACTATCAAGCAAATGTCTGAACTTGTTCTCCACATGTCCATGTCCTGGTCCTTGCTGGAGCCAGGGAATTGCTACAAAACCTGGGCTTGGGCTGTTTCTAGCGCACCTCCAGAAAAACCTTCTCTTTGTTAATGTTCTTGACTGTCTGATCTTTGGAAAAGAAAAAGCAAGAAATTTTTGTGGTTTCTTTTGGCCCAAATGTGAGTCCCCTGTCTCCTAGGCCTCTCTCCTAGAACAGGCATCGATTTCACATACATTCTGCCATGGCTTAGTCCACTCTATATTAATTGTGTAGCTATGCATGAATTATAAATTAGAGAGCATTAGATCTTTAGGTCATTTGTACAATGGTTTTCACTTTGGAATGCACTCAGGGTGCAAGACAAATGCCTGCTGATCCCAAGTTTATTTTTTCAGCTGGTGATTGAAATTCTGGTCCAGTTATAATAGATGGGAATACCAATGTCTTTGTCCTTTTTCAGCTTTATTACAAATCTTGCATTGCATACAAGTCATATTTCTACTCTCACCATGTAAAATAAAAGTAATTTTCATGTCTGTGTTTCCAAAGTAAATATCATTGTGTTTGCCCCTCCACTCTATGCCATAGAACTGTTAAAAAGAAAAGACATGAATATGGGGGAAAAAATGTTTCAAGGTTCTGGGGGAATATTATTAATATACGAGGGCTTTTTAAATTGAAAAGTTTTAAAAAATATGTAATCTGCAACCACTCTTCTGTGTATGGTATCTTATACCTACTAATTAATAGTACTGTTTTATGGATTTATTCAATTATTTAATAAATATGATTGCGCACCTACTGTGAGCCACATAATAAAGAAAACAGGAGTGATCAAGATAGACAAAATAAGGTTCTCGCCTTCATAGTTCCATAGGTAGATAAACTAAGTAATTTCACATTGAGAACAATAGACAGAAGTAATTAACAACTAAGGAAGTGACCTTAGGTAGAGTGATAAGGGAAGGCCTCTCTGAAACTTAGCACTTACTAAGGAGGCAGCATGCAAAAAGCCTGGAGGAAGAGCTGCAGGCAGAAGGAACAATACGTGCAGAAGCCCAAGGACAAAAAGAGTCTGGAAGAATCCAGAATGGAGCTGGTAGCATAGAAGTCCAGATCATAAAGGACCTATCAGATGATTTTTACCAAGGGAGTGGCATGATAAAATTTGTATTTTTTAAGTATCATAGTTCACTTTAACTAATGTGAGAAATGAATGGGGGGACTAAGATAGGAATGTGATAAGTCGTTTTTATGAATCTGGCTTTTTTGTGAGAATTATGTGAGATGTGTGGTAGTTTTTTTTTTTTAAAGATTTATTTATTTATGCATACAAGAACTGGGGTATGAGCCAGAGGTGTGGAGGTGAGAGGATTCACCAGAGACAGAGTGGAAAGCAGAACAGGAGGATCCACAGAAACACACTGCTGAGGGGAGCAGTGGGCAAGACTGGAGAGGTCTGCTGTGCCATGTGGGTCCCCTCTCTGGTCAGAGATTGAACTTGCCCTACAGTGGCTGCTGAAAGCTTCATAGTGCTGAGACTTAACCCCTTGTGCCTCCAGGGAGTCCCCAGGAGTTAGGGGCAGCCATAATGAGACCACAGAAAGGGATGTTGAACCAGAGCCATGAAATGAGAAGCCACTGAGTCAGAGGGAAAACAAAGAAACACCTTGAGTTCTTCTTTTTCTTGCCCTACTGTCTTTCGTTAGTGCGTTCTGTTGGCCAAATCTTCTTGGAAGTTGGCTAGCAAAGGAATCTTGGACATGAATGTAGCTCCCAACAAAATAGAACAGACCAGAAAATGGGTGAGGATTGGACCTGACAAAGCAAAACTGTATGTCCATAATTAATGTATGTAATTATATATTTATGTGAATGCATATGTATATTATATACATAGGCAAATAGACATAAAGTGATAAAGCAAATACTGAAATTACCAGCATACAGCAAAAAAGAAAAACTTTTAAATTTTATTTTATAAGTTTAAAAAACAAAACACAGTACAATTGATAAGAACATACGTTAACATATGGTTTGTCTGCTGTATGTTAAAATTTAGTATGTTGCATTGCTATATGTGTGTATGTATATATTTTTTTAATTTTTACATAAAATCCTTGATTAGGGAAACTACTAATTAGATGATCAATCAAAACACTTACCCTGGCCCCCCTGGTCATACAGGGGTTAAGTCTCAGTGCTCTCAAGCATGAGTTCAATCCCTGGCCAGGGAGCTAACATACATGGCGCAGCAGGCCTTTCCTGTCTCACCAGCTGCTCCCCTCAACAGTGTATGTATTTCAGTAGATCCACCTGCTCTGCTCCTCACTCTGTCTCTAGTGACTCCTCTCACCCCCAACCCCCACACTTCTGGTCTGTCCCCCCCTTCTTGTATGCATAAATAAATATTTTTTTAAGTTTAAAATAAATAAAAACATGTTTGCTTAAATTCCACGTGATAGTGTGTCTTAAGATTTGGGAGGGAATGATTAATAAATTAGTTAAGAAAATAGAAGAAATACAAACTTGCAAACACTCAATGTGAGCCCACGTGGTCTCTCAATATTCTGGCAAACCAGCAGCGTTGTAATTCCTAGCTGATTTCTCGGGACATTCTTGCAGCTGCTGAGACCTTCAATTCTCCACCCATAAACCTATGCAAGGTGAACACAGAAAGCAATAGCCTGGCAGAATTTGCAGAATTCCAATACTCTAAGCTCCCTTTCCTAGTCGCAAGTCTCAAAATGAAAGACACCAGACTAGAAGGATTTAGAGAAATGCAGAATATTTGTAAATGTAAGAAGATGAAGGAAATGTGAATTACTTGCCAAATGGAAATAAAATTTAAATGAGGTAGTAAATGTGTAAAAATGGGGAGTGATGCTTAGAACTCCAGGACAAGTTTCATAAATCCAAAGAGGCCATCAGCATATTATAAATTAAATTTCCTGAAAGACCATCTGGAATTAAATTGGTACATAATATATGTGAATTTCATATAGGAGTAAAGAGCTATGTCTGTTGTAGTTTAATGAGAACATTAATCCAAAAGTTTGCTATTAAATCTGGGAATAAGACTCAAAACTTGTATTTAATTTTTACAGAGTGGTATCTATCAAAGATAGGTGTCTATACAAAGTAAAACAAATAGTGGATAAATTGAGTAAAGCGGATCAATTATATAATTGTGGACTTTTGGTAGGGTAAATTAGCATACACAGATTTTAAATTATAAATCTGTATACCTGAAACCTAGATGATATTATAAGTCAGTTACTTCAATAAAAAATGTTATTAAAAATATTTAATAAACATTTAAATTGTTTTTTAAAAGATTTTATTTATGCATGCATGCAAAACTGGGATACAGGCCAGAGGTGTGGGGTGGTGAGAGGATTTACTAGAAACAGAGTGGACTGAAATACACCGCTAAGGCAGGAGAGGTCCACAGCACCATGTGGGTCACCTCCCTGACTGCAGTTCCTGATGCTTCATAGTGCAGTGCTTAAGCCCTTACGCCACCAGGGAGGCCCCAACATTTAAACCGCTGAAGGTAATAATAATAAAGAAAAACTTACTTAGAAGAAATCCAAAATGCCAAAAAAAAAAAAAAAAGACTTTTTTAAACCTGGCTAATAATTTTTAAAATAGAAATTTATGTAATGGTCACCTACTCTTTTTATCTATATGTATAACTGGCAAATTGCTTTTTAAAAAAACTTTTTAATACCCAGTGTTGGTTAAAGTGGGACAAAGAAATATACATACCTCTATAAAGGAGTGTCTATCAATAAATGTATAGGGGGCCTCCCTGGTGGCACAGTGGATTAAGCAAGGCACTTGGAAGCAAACCGCAGCCACTGCAGCACGAGCTCGATTCCTGCCCCCTGCCAGGGAGACCTCTCCTGCCTCTTCAGCTGCTCCCCTCAGCAGTGTATTTCAGTGAGTCTGCCTGTTCTGTTCCCCACTCTGTCTCTGGTGAGTCCTTTCACCGCCTGTGCCCCAGTGCCTGTGTGCATAATAAATAAATCTTAAAAAAATTTTTTAAAAAGAAAAAGTATAGGGTCTCTGGGTGGCGCAGGGTAAAGTCAGCACTTTCAAGCTATCAAGCAGCCACTGCAGCATGAGTTGAGTCCCCATCCTGGGAGCGACCACATGGTGCAGCAGACCTCTCCTGCTCACTTGCTGCTCCCCTCAGCAGTGTATTTCAGTAGATCTGTTTGTTCTGCTCCCACTCTGTGTCTGGTGAATTTTCTCACACACACCCACAACTCTGGCCTACACCCCAGTTCTTGTACGCATATGTAAATAAAAATAAATCTTAAAAAAAAAAAAAAAGAGGGCTTCCTGGTGGGTTAAACAACGCACTATGAAGCAGACCCCAGTCCCTGCAGCACGAGTTCGATCCCTGCTGCTGGGGAGGATATGGAGCTGCAGACCTCTCCTGCCTTGCCTGCTGCTGCCCTCGGCAGTGTATTTCTGTTGATCTTCTTGTTCTGCTCCCACTCTGTCTCTGGTGAATTCTCTCACCCCCCACACCTCTGGCCTGTACCCCAGTTCTGTATGCATAAATAAACCTTTAAAAAAAGATAGAGAGGAAAGAAAAAGTATAAATTGATCCTTTCTAATTTCGCAATCCATTTATTATTTTTAAAAATATTTATATATGCATACAAGAACTGGGGTACAGGCTTTCCTGGTGGCACAGCGGGTTGGGCGCCGCACTGTGAAGCATCCGTGGCACAGAAGCATGAGTTCGATCCCCAACCAGGAAGGAGACCCACATGGTGCAGCAGATCTCTCCTCCTTCCCCCGCTGCTCCCCTCAGCAGTGTATTTCAGTCAGTCTGCCTGTTCTGCTCCCCACTCTGTCTCTGGTGAATCCTCTCACCTCCCATGACTCTGGCCTGTACCCCAGGTCTTGTATACATAAATAAATAAATCTTAAAAAAAAAAAAAAGAACTGGGATACAGGCCAGAGGTGTGGCGAGTGAGAGGCTCCACTAGAGACAGAATGGGGCAGAACAAATAGATGGACTGAAACACACAGCTGAGCGGAGCAGCCGATGAAGCAGGAGAGGTCTGCTGCCCAGCTATGTGGGTCACCTCTCCAGCCGGAGGCAGGGATCGAACTTGTGCTGCAGTGACTGTGGTTTGCTTCATAGTGCATTGTTTAACCCCCTGCGCCACCAGGGAGGCCCTGCACATACTCTTTGACACAGAAATTTTACTTCTAAGGGTTTATCTTAAGAAAATAATTATGGGTCTCCCAAAAGATTTTAACACACACACAAACACACATTCTAAAAAATTAGAAAGAGCCTATATTTCTACAGTTGGTGAAGCCAAGTGATACACCTAACATGGGGTGCCAGGCAGCCATCAGAAATGACTTAAAGAATAATTGTAGGATAGGGAAAATATTCTCATTATATTAAGTAGGAAAAGGTATAGGTTATAAAACAGTAAATATCACAATTTTTAAAAGTTCACTATTGCATATTTGCAAGACTGAAATAATTTACATAGAAATGTTAGTTCTGGGAATCTACAGGTGGTAAGATTAAGGAGGATTTTAATTTTATTCCTCTCAATCATCTGTATCTTTAAAATTTTTACAAAGTACTTTTTAAGTATTTGGAAAATTTGTTTTAATTTAAACCAAACTTAGTGAAAAAGCAATTGGGGACTGTCAGAAAGGTAAGATTCCTCCTCACTTACATTCCTTTTCCCAATTAGAAAGAACTAGGTGGAACTTGGAAAGTATAGGAGGGACCACTTAGATCTTGTCAATAAAGTGTTATAGGGGATAATGTTTGGACAATGTAGAAAATCTGAGAACTTAAGAATTAATAGAATCAAGAAACGCAGTGATCATAGGAATCCCAGATGCTGATTTAGGAAAAGGAAATTCAGTTCTTGACTTAATATTGAATGAAAGATGAAAGTAATCTTGGTTTTTCTACCTGGGTCCCTGAAAAACCCTTTGCCCGCAAATTTGAGACCCTATCCCTTCTATCTCGGGATAGTCTCAGTACTGTAGTCCCACCACAAACCACTACCCAGAAAGAAAAATTTGTATTCCAAGTTAGATAAATCCAAGTTAGATGGAAAAAATCTCTATTTGTGCTGAATTGCCACCAGAAACCTAGTTCATATGGGCATTTTTGAAGAAATATTCCAGATTTCACAAAGAAATGCTTGAAGGAATAAGTTCCTCGAAACTGAAAGTATTACCCTCAGTCTGGGAAATTTAACTTCATGCTACCTAATAGATATTATGGGTCTTTACTTTGCAGGCCCACATAGCTCTAATTATATGGAAACGGTGCACCTAGGAACTACATGGCAACCATACTGCAATTGGAGAGTAATTATTGGTTCCTTTCTGTTATTGAAACCATAGCCACATAATGAAATATTCGTGGTTTAAATAATATAGTAACCAATCTGTTAAGTCTTTGGGCAGTTTTTGCTAGGTATATATGCCTGGGAGATGGAAATGTTCACTCATAAAAGTTTTAAGCCACGATTTTCTCAAACTAAAGAACTTCAAAACAAAAAGAAAAGTAATGCTGGGCCTCTCTGGTGGTGCAGCCGGTTGAGCCTGCACTGTGAGCAGCTGCTGCACAGCAGGACAAGTTCGATCCCCGGCCAGGGAGGGGACCCACATGGTGCAGCAGACCTCTCCTGCCTACCCCGCTCCTCCCCTCAGCAGTGTATTTCAGTACATCTACCTGTTCTGCTCCCCGCTCTGTCTCTGGTGAATCCTCTCACCTCCCACACCTCTGGCCTGTACCCCAGCTCTGTATACATAAATAAATAAATCTTTAAAAGAAAAAAATGCTAAAACCCTGCATAGCATTTAGCTAAAAAAGCTTAATTGCCTGTTTTTTTCCTTGAAGAAAATGTAAAGTATTAAATACCCAGCTTTGGGGACAGTGGAACCAGAATGTTAGTCAACCCTGATAATTCTGCTAATTCACACAAAATAAAAAGGATCCCAACCTGTGAAACAGGATCAATCAAAACTGATTTGACAGTTGGGGTGATTACTGTGTCAGCTACCTTAGGAGCTTTCTTCCTAACAGCATTCAGAGATTTCCAGTTCTCCAAATATTCATCATTCAGCAATGTTGGTATTAAGATTTATCAGTGTCAGGTAAGGAGACTACTAGAGTTTTCCTTTTGATCCCTTCAGTTACCCCGTACAGCACTAAGCACGGACTTGAACAGAGTCCCAAACTGAGACGACACAAAATTCTAAGATTGCTGCCGTCAGTTTCCTGCCAGACCTCTCAGCCACTGATTATATGAAGCCGTCAATTTCTACTTTCGGGGTGTCTGCTGTGGCTAAGCACTGTGACTCCATCGAGCCAATCAAGTTGGCACTAAACCAATTGGAATTTGAAGCCAGGAGATCTTGAACTTTTTTGTCAAATTCAGTCTCTGATTTTTATGTCCTAGGCAGGACCTAAAACTTATAGGGAACTGAACTTTGCAGAAAGACCTGCACATACACTGGCACCCTTCTGGGACAAGGGACTGAAAGACACTAATTCTTGGGCCTCCCCTGGTGGCGCAGTGGGTTAAGCAACGCACTATGAAGCAAATCGCAGCCACTGCAGCACCAGTTCAATCCCTGCTGCCGGCCAGGGCGGGGACCCACATGGTGCGGCAGACCTCTCCTGCTGTACCCACTGCTCCCCTCAGCAGTGTACTTCTGTTGGTCTGCCTGTTCTGCTCCCTGCTCTCTGTGGTGAATCCTCTCACCCCCCCTACACCTCTGGCCTGTACCCCAGTGCTTGTATGCATAAATAAATAAATCTTTAAAAAAAAAAAGACACTAATTCTTACACTTTCAGAGTTTACAGTCAAGTTAGGGATTAAGAATTTGGTGGTGCTGTCAAATAAAAAATTTTAAAAGACTTGCTGCTAGAAAGGATGTTAAGGATAAAGAGGTTAGAGTTCAGGGTTTGAAGATCCCACACTTTCCTGGTGTTCAGCCACCACGTGTACCCACTTCTCACCCCTGCTAACCCTAGAGTCTGCATACCAGAAAGGCTGATTGTTCATTTTGGTTTTTAAGAAGTCATTCCATGTTATTATGTCGGTAATGCACATACTAATTTCAAAAAGCACAAAAAAAGGTAAAAAGGAAAATGTTTCCAGGCCATTTCTGGTCTTTAGTCATCCAGTTCCTCATTTGAGAAGCGCCCCATCTTACAACTTTCTTACATGTTATAGTAGAAATAGTCGGTGCATCCTACTAGTGTGGGAAGAAGATAAAGAGATATATACCAAAATTATGACTACTAATCTGCACCTTAATTTTTTCACTAAATGTGAAGATTATAATAATCTTGGAGATTCTACATATAGTATATATGGGCCTTCCTTATCTTATATTATATATAATTTTCTAACGATAAGTTAGGGCCTCCCTGGTGGCCTGGGAGTTAAGTCTCAGTGCTACCCCACAGAGGCTCACCATGACAGCCTGAGGCCTGAGCTCCACACCCGGCCAGAGAGCTCACAACCCACATGGCGCCGCAGACCTCTCCTGTCTTGCCCGCTGTTTCCCGTAGCGCCGTATTTTTCAGTATATTTGTCTATCTGCTTCCTGCTCTGTCTCTGGTAAATCTGCTCAACACACACCATCCCCACCCTTCCATCCTCTTCACCCCAGTTCTTCTCTGCAAAAATAAATAAATAAATAAAATCTTTTTTTTTTTTTTTTAATACAATAGCTGGAGTACAGGCCAGAGGTGTGGGGAGTGAGAGGAGTCACCAGAGACAGAGTGGGGAACAGCACAGGCGGATTGACTGGAACACACTGCCAAGGGGAGCGGCGGGAGAGACAGGGGAGGTCTGCTGTGCCATGTGGGTCCCCTCCCTGGCCAAGGATAGAATTAGTGGCCATGGATGCTTCACAGTGCAGTGCTTAACTTTTTGTGCCACCAGGGAGGCCCCAATAAATAAAATCTTTTTCATTTTTTTAAAAATTTTTTAAATTTTAGTTTTTAAAAAATATTTATTTTTGCAGAGAAGAACTGGGGTGCAGCCCAGAGGTGTGGAGGGTGAGAGGATCCACCAGAGACAGAGTGGGGAACAGAACAAGCAGATCTATTGAAATACACTGCTGAGGGGAGCAGTGGGAGAGGCAGGAGAGGTCTGCTGCACCATGTGGATCCCCTCTCTGGCCAGGGATAAATAAAATCTTTAAAGCAAAAAGAAATCAGACACATGGTTCAAAATTAATTAAAAAATAAATTGAAATTTTCTGTATTACACTTATCTCCAATTCCTAACCTATCCCCAAGAACTAGCCTTTACTCTTTCATCTTATATAACTTTTCAATCTCTGCTATTAATGCTTATAATCGAATGCATCTTCTTTTATTTCCCATATTTTTATGCAAAAGGCAGAATACTACATGTAAGCTACATATAGCTTAATTTTTTCATTTAGCATTTAACCTTTGCAGAATTTTAAAGTTTCAGGTTTTGGGGAACTCTTTCATTTATTTTCATTTATTTGTAATAGTTTTTTTTTTTTAAAAGATTTATTTATTTATTTATGCATACAAGCACTGGGGTACAGGCCAGAGGTGTGGGGGGTGAGAGGATTCACCACAGAGAGTGGGGAACAGAACAGGGAGATCAA
>JAGFMF010012135.1:396328-406557 GCA_019455555.1 Galemys pyrenaicus | reverse complement strand
GCCTGTTCTGCTCTCCGCTCTCTGTGGTGAATCCTCTCACCCCCCCACACCTCTGGCCTGTACCCCAGTACTTGTATGCATAAATAAATAAAAAAAAAAACTTAAAAAAAAAAAAGCCTAGGATATTTTCATTCATGTTTTAAATTTTTTTAAAGATTGATTTTTATTTATTTATGCATACAAGAACTGGGGCCAGAGTTTCTGAGGGGAGAGGGAGGAGGTGTGAGAAGATTCACCAGAGACAGAGTGGGAACAAAACAGGCAGATCTACTGAAAGATACTGCTGAGGGGAGCAGTGGGTGAGACAGGAGAGGTCTGCTGACCCATGTGGGTTAGCTCCCTGGCTGGGGATCGAACCCATGCCACAGTGGCTGGTGATAGCTTGATAGCACTAAAATTTTTAACCCCTTTGCCACCACGGAGGCCTGCCTCTCTTAAATTTTAGACAAAGAAGTTGGGAATAAAGGAAAGAAATTATGGATTCTCTCTGCTCAGTCTATTTTTATGATCTGAATGCCTTTCCCAAATCATTAAGGACATCAGGTCCCTTATTATGGATTACATGTCATCTCCTGTCCATGAGGTGTGGATAACAGCAAGTTCAGTTTCTGAGACCAGTCATTTGGTAGGTTATTTGGATCCTAGGGGCTCTGAAATTTGTTAATTCCTTCCAATCTGTCTTACTAACTACTAGCTTCAAGAGTGAGGCATCTGACTCATCAACAGAGCCAGAAGTTGGACCATCCTCTTCATTGTTATTCGTTGTTATCCTGGTGTAATAGTTGACAATCATTCCAATATTATTTTCAGTAACTTGGTTAAGTCCTTCTACCTTTTCCCTCCTACCTTTCTCTGTGTAACCAAAAACATTAGTTGAAAAACTCTAAAAAGAGGCCCTCCCTGGTGGCTCAATGGGCCACACTATGGAGCACCAATGGGCACCACACTATGAAGCAAACTGCAGCCACTGCAGCACGAGTTCGATCCCTGCCACCCTGCCAGGAGGTGACCTACATGGTACAGCAGACCTCTTCTGCCTTGCCCACTGTTCCCCTTAGCAGTGTGCTTCAGTTGATTGGCCTGTTCTGTACCCCGCTCTGTCTCTGGTGAACTCCCTATCCCTTTGGCCTGTACCCCAGTTCTTGTATGCATAAATAAATAAATCTTTTTAAAAAAAAAACTCTAAAAAAGAACTTTCTCTTAACTCCATTCCACAAATAGGACCCAAATCATCAGCTCCGTGATGATAAAAAAAGCTCAAAAAGAACTATATGCATAGAGATTTCCTGTAGTTATTGTCACGGTTTCTTTGGTAAGCTTAATCTGCTTGCCAAAGGGAGTCAGGACAAGAAGAACATTTGTGTCATGGACAAAGCAGCATCACAGTAGCACCTGTAAATAGACACAGGAACCTTCATTCTGACTTGATGGAACTACTACATTATACCTTGGCCATGTTAAAGACTAGTGAGCCAGAGAGATTCAAGCTTCAGAGAGGGGATGATTAATAGTGCAAAGCCCAGGAGAACAGGGGTAGGGTGTGTGATCCACAGCATAGGTGGAAAAAATAGCCTTAATAGGTGGAAAGGAGGGGTGTTACTTGGGAGACAGGAAGTCGGGGAAGTTCCTTTTCAAGCCTCTGTTTTCTCTAAAGTAGGAGGTGAGGTCATTCTTGGAGGGTGAATGGGAAGTTCGTATGATTGTGGAGGTTAAAAAGGGCTGTATGGATAATGGGAACCACTGCTTATCCAGACTGCCCTGAGAGCCCCTTTGTAGGTGGTATCACAGGAAGGCAAAGGAATAAGGGGTCAAATAACATACTAAGATCTATTGATTGAAGTGTAACAGGGTGGTCCCCAGGAAAAGGGGAAGTTCCAGGATCCCAGTCCCGCCCTAAGTAGGGTGGAGCTGAGCAGGGATAAGAAGATGCTGGAGACAAGATTAGGGACAGAAGACAGGAGAGGACAGAAGGAAGTGAGGAAGAAGGAAGCAAAATGGAGAGCAGCGAGGAGACCTGGAGGAGGCACGTGGAGCAGAGGGACATGTGAAGAAACTGCACTTGCTTCTTGGTCTTGGGCTGGTTGGAACAGATGTGGGTGAGAGACCCGTGGGGAACTTAATAATGGCAGTTTTTATCTTGATTTTGATTTTGCTCTTTTATTCCCAGATTTGTCTGACTCTTTCTGACCCTTTTCTATGGGTCTCCACTGAAAGGTCCTTTAGACATATGGCAGGCTTTTGGGCCTTGCTTTGGGCCAAACTTATTTGACTGGACTTTTACCCTCAAGGAGATGGGTAACTTTGGATGCTTGTTTTAAACTATTTGTCTTTTCTGTATTGTTCCCTAATTGTATTAAAGTTCCCTTCCACTAAAGGCCTTATATGTTTGTCTTGATGCGGTGGATGGCAGAACCCATTTAGAGAGAGCAGGTTTGGGGGTTCTGGGGTGCCCCTCTCCCTTCCCTGTAACAGAAGGAGGAAGGAATGAGGCAGAGAGGTCTCAGTTCAATAGGAGAAAAACAAGAGAAGAATCCCAGGTCTGAGGAGCAACTGTGGAAAAGGCAAGATAGGAAAAAAATTTGGTCAGAAAATAGGGTGTCTAAATTGCCACTGTCAGTATCAGCTTGAAACTAAATGAAATATACTGTAATTTTGTAATCCAGCATTTAGACATTGGTTTCATTTGTAGATTGTGGTTTTCAAACTTATTTTCAATGAAATTTTATGCACACTTTCCTGATTGGATCCGTAGTGTGTGAGGTAGAAACCCATCTATCCTCTGTCAGCTTTACTTTATATCAAATGGACATAATTGTAGTTTATTCTTTTTTTAAAAGTGTTTATTATTTGAGGGCCTCCCTGGTGTCAGAGGGGTTAAAGTCTTAGTGCTATCCAGCTATCACCAGCCACTGGAGCTCAAATTCAATCCCCAGCCAGGGAGCTGACCCACATGGCACAGCAGACCTCTCCTGCCTTGCCTGCCACTCCCCCTCAGCAGGTACTTCAGTAGAGCTGTCTTGTTTTGCTACCCATTCTGTTTCTGGTGAATCCTCTCACCTCTTGCACCTCTGGCCTGCATCCCAGCTCATGTGTGAATAAGTAAATAAATATTTTTTTAAAAAGTGTTTATTTGAGGTAACATTGGGTATATCATTGTATATGATTGAGAGAACTAGGTTCATACCTCCTCAGATGTGTATAAACACATCCTTCCCATCCCAAAGCACCATATCCCTTTATCATATACCATTGGAATCCTCCCCAGTTTGTCCTCACCCTCTCTTCCCTTCTAGTGGCCTCAAATCTGCAGTCATTTCTAGACTTTGTTTTGGTTTAGTTCTGTCAGTTCTTTTTGTTTGTTTTTTTCTCTATGATCCACATGTAAGTGAAATCATCCTGTACTTGTTTTACTCCCTCTGGTTTATCTCACTTAATATAATCCCCTCCAATTCCATCCAAATTATCACAGATTGCAGGAGTTCATCTTTTTAAGTTTTTAAAAGATTTATTATAAAATATTATTATCATTTAAAATTGAGATAGTGTTTACATTTTTGTTTGTATTTTGGTAGTATAAGAGTCACCGCTCCGCACCCTGCCCCATTCATATTTTTTGTTGCTGAATAGTATTCCATTCATTCAATGAATAAATTGAATCACCAAATATGAAATTATATACATTCTTGCATCAACCCTTTCAAGTGAAATCTAACAGGTATTGTAACTGAATGAAATTTAATTTGGAAAGATATTCTGAAGTAAAATCGTGAATTTCTACATGCTAATTGATGCTTATTGAAAACAATAATTGGAGTTCTAAATTTGTTTGTTCATGCGCTTCCTTACTCAGGTGACAGTTCACAGGTGAGGTAGAGATGGGAGATTTATGGGGATTACACTTGAGGGGAGAAATCAAATATTGTACAAAAATGAACATTGATGTAACAAAATTTTAAAAAAGTAAATAATTAAATGAAGGAAAGAAAGTTTGTTAATCACTTATTTAGTCCTCATTCATTCCCCCAGCTGTTACTAGGGCACATTTCAGTTCCCAGCATGATAGTTTTTATGCCCCTGAATTAGAACAACAAGACACAACAGTGAGGTCAAGAAACAGACAGGAAAACAAACAGCTAAGAATGCTCTGAGAGATTTAACATAACTATAGGGTATTATGAACACACAGGTGGAAAACCTATACCTCTTGGTCAGTCAGAAAAGGTTACTCAAGGGAGGTAATATTTAAGTTACTTTAAAAAAAAAAAGATTTTTTTTTTTTATTTTTGTATAGAAGAAATGGGGGTGTAGGCCAGTGGTGCTAGGGGGTGAGAGGATTCATCAGAGACAGAGTGGGATTAATGCATGAGAGAGGGTCTGAGGTGGTATCTGCCATTTATTTTATTATCTTTTTAAAAAGATTTATTTATTTATACATACAAGAACTGGGGTACAGGCCAGAAGTGTGTGGGTGAGAGGGTGTTGAGAGGACTCACCAGAGACAGAGCGGGGAGCAGAACAGGCAGATCTACTGAAACACACTGCTGAGGGGAGCAGTGAGTGAGACAGGAGAGGTCTGCTGCGCCATGTGGGACTCGCGCTCCAGTGGCTGTGTTTTGCTTTACAGTGCGCTGTTTAACCCATTGTGCCACCAGGGAGGCCTCAGGATGTGCCATTTTAGATAAAATGGTCAAAGAAATGACTTTCTAAGGAGGTAACTTTTGAGCAAGGGCTTGAGTGAAGTAAGGAAATTACCCTTAAAGAAGGAGCAACAAACTCAAAGCTCCTGCCTGAGGTAGGGAGAGAAGGACTACAACTGAGTGAGTGAATGTAAGAGCAATACTGCAAGAGATAAAATCAGGAGGAATCATGTAGTACATGGCATTCATCAGCATGGGACCTTAATTGACTCACAAAAAAAAATGAGTGTAGCGTGAACTGGAAAATAACAACATTTAGAGATCTGGAAAAAAGAGAAAGATCCAGAAAAGGAAACTAAAATAGTAGGAAACCAGGTATGAGTGATGTTCTATAGTCTAGTATTATATGGAAGTAGTATTATATACAGAGGTGGTATTATACAGAAGTTATTTACTTTTACTGTATCAAAATATAAGGAGTAAGAAACCTAGACTGTTCGGGAGCAATGAGACCTCAGGGTAGAGGGCACAGAATCTAGACAGAGAAATGGAATGAGAAGATAGATGGTCACAAAGCATTTTTTCAGTCACCTGCCTTGAGCATGTTGACAAGGCCTTAAGCACAATATGAGGCAAATGCACAGCACTTTTTTAAAAAAAATTACTTTCACATACACCAATTCAAGTTTTCCTTCTTAGTGATCCTCTACTTGACAACCATAATTCATAGATGAGGAATCTCAGGCTGAAAGAGCAAGACGTGGCCATTTAAAAGATACACACTGGGGCCTCCCTGGTGAAGTAAGGGGTTAAGCAACGCACTATGACGCGCACTATGACGCAAACCGCAGCCACTGCAGCACGAGTTGGATCCCTGCTGCCGGCCGGGGAGGGGACCCACATGGCACGGGAGACCTCTCCTGCCTTGCCCGCTGCTCCCCTCAGCAGTGTGTTTCAGTTGATCTGCCTGTTCTGCTCCCCGCTCTCTGTGGTGAGTCCTCTCACCGCCCCCCACCTCTGGCCTGTACCCCAGTGCTTGTATGCATAAATAAATAAATCTTTAAAACAAATTTAAAAATAAAAGATACACACTGAGCAATGACAAAGCAAGGTCACCCTCGCTCCAATTCCACTCCGTGTTCTTTCAGCTTTCTCTACCTGCATCCTCTTAATGTAGAGTAAGAATAAACAGAGTCGACATAAACCTGATGAATTTATTGTTCTGGCTTTTATTGTTCTTCCCATCCAAAAATTCACTTTCAAGAACTCCACAGTTAAGAGATCAAGAGTAAAACCAACGCATACGTTTTCTAATATATGTGAAAAAATACAGGCAGAAATGAGAGGTAAACTGTCATCATGATCACACGTTCTATTCATAAGGACTAACTGGTCTCAGAACCTACTGAACTCAGCTGCTGGAATTTTCGGTCTCTTTGATATGACTGAGGTTAAAACGTTCATCTTTCTCAATGGGCATTTTATCATGTGCTTGACTGAGTCATCGAATGTTTTAGCAGTCAGTTACTGTTTTTAAGGACTCCAAAAAAGCATGAAATTGATTTTCTTAAATATGTCCTCATTTACTGAAAATCCTATCCTACAATTGAAAGAAAGTGTACTGAGTAACTGTTTCATTTCAGATTGTAACTAACGCCCAGACCACTTCTGAGGTACGTGACAGAACTGTGAGCGTCATAATGGTGGTTGGGTTATTATTTCAGTTTGCATGTCTCTGTGGGAAAGGAGGGGTGGCAGGAGCAAGCAGGAACATATGCAGACATTCACAGTATGAAAGCTGTTGATAGGGCTCCCTGGTGGCACAAGAGGCTAAGTCGCAGCACCGTGATGCTATCTCCAGACCAATCCCCTGGCCAGGGAGGGGACCCACAGGGCACAGCAGACCGCTCCTGCCCGCCCGCTGCTCCCCTCAGCAGTGTGTTTCGGTCAGTCCTCCTGTTCTGCTCCCTGCTCTGTCTCTGGTGAGTCCTCTCACACCCTACACCTCTGGCCTACACCCCAGCTCTTGGATGCACAAATAAATAAATCTTTTAAAAAGAAAATTGTTGATTTTAAATTTACTAAAATAGTTCATATATATAGTTTACATAATGGTGTAAACTATTCCATAAAAATGGAATAACTCATTCCACTTTTCTTCACAACTTTATTAATTTCTATTGGCTAAACACCTTGTTGTTTTGTTTTTTTTTTTTTAGATTTATTTATTTACACATTCAAGAACTGGGGTACAGGCCAGAGGTATGGGGATGAGAGGATTCACCAGAGACAGAGTGGGGAGCAGAGCAGGCAGATTGACTGAAATACACTGCTGAGGGGAGCAGCAGGCAAGGCAGGAGAGGTCTGCTGGGCCATGTGGGTCACCTATTGAATTGTGCTGCAGTGGCTACAGATGCTTCCTAGTACATTGCTTAACCACTTGCGCCACCAGGGAAACCCAATATTTTTAGATTTTTAATCAATTTTAAATTGATTTATGGGTACCTTTTAAGTGGTTACTAACGCAGGGCAGGGTGAAGTGGCTGTACATTTCCACAGAAACTATTGTGTCAACTATTGTATATATATGTGTAGTTCTCTGCTGTGTGGCCAGAAGACCAAGCTAAGTTGGATTCAGATATTGACTTTGGGCTTGGAAGTTCCTTAACCACTGAATGGGGTGGTCATGAGGATTAATGAAAGAAATAGTGTTGTAGAGCTTTTAGTTCAGAGCCTGGTATGTGTTAAGCGGAAATGCTTAATTTCATGTTGTCTAAAAGTGTGCCCTTTTCCTCCCTCTTCCCAAGGCACCTGGTACCTGCTTCCCTTCCAAGCACTTGATGGCTCTATGGTAGCAGTGTGTTTGCAAGTCTGATCCCTATGAAGGCAGACACCCTGTTGCACTCAGTTCTGTCCCTCCGGTGCCCTAGCACATTGCCCAAATTGTAGTAAATTGTAGTAGGGCACATACTAAATATCTTTCATTCAGCATATGTCTACTGTGTACTACTATTTGGCTAGGTACCCTGCTTTTTGCTGAACACTGAAGAGGCATGTAGTCCTGTTGAAGGTCTAGCAGAGGAGACAGACATTAAGCAGATAGTTGATTGCAGTGGGAAGAATGAGAAGGAGTAGAATCTAAAGCACAGTTAGACACTGCAGGGAGGAGCTAATCTTCTGGAGCCTCACTTAGGAATAAGCTTTAAAGTGAGAATTGAGGGCCTCCCTGGTGGCGCAGTGGATTAAGCAACACACTATGAAGCAAACCGCAGCCACTGCAGCACGAGTTCAATCCCTGCTGCTGGCCAGGGTGGGTGATCCACATGGTGCAGCAGACCTCTCCTGCCTCGCCCGTGTGTTTCAGTCCGTCTGCCTGTTCTGCTCCCCACTCTGTCTGGTGAATCCTCTCACCTCCCACGACTCTGACCTGTACCCCAGCTCTTGTAAACATAAATAAATAAATAAATAAATAAATAAATCTTTTAAAAAAATAAATAAATAAAGTGAGAATTGAAGATAAATGGAGTTACTTTAGTTAAGCTTATGAACAAAGTGTCAGCAGGCAGAAGGAGCTGCCACCTCAAAGGGAAATGTTTAATACCCTTAGGGATCCAAAAAGGCCAGCTGATCCTTAGGGAGTGGGGAGAAGAGAAATGTCTGCAGTGATCCTGGAGGTAGACTTAATAAAATTGTAATCATTAACAATTAAATACTGGAAACAATGATGTTATGTTATTGCCACGAAGAAAAATGGGTTTCCACTGAAGGATTTTAGGCAAAAGAATTTATTAGATTCATATTTCTTAAAAACTTTCTGGCTTCTCTAGAAAGATTAGAAGGTTTTTATAACTTGAGAAGAATGATATGTCTGTGCACACTGAATGAAAAAATGAACCCCCAAAACAATTCATCATCAATTACATTCAAATAAACTATGATATAAATTTACTTGGTTTGTCCATCCTTTTATATTTCACAAAGATATAGCCTCTTCACTTTACTTTTTTAAAGATGTATTTATTTATGCATAGAAGAGCTGGGCTCTAGGTCAGAGATGCAGAGTTAGAGGATTCACCAGCGCAGCGACAGAGTAGGAAGTACGACAGGTAGATCTACTGAAACACACTGCTGACGGGAGCAGTGGGTGAGACAGCAGAGGTCTGCTGTGCAGTGTGGGTTAGTTCCCTGGCTGGGGATCAAACTCGAACTCGTGCTGCAGATAGCTTCATAGTGCTGAGACTTAACCCCTTGCCCCGCCAGGGAGGCCCTAGCCTCTTCACTTTAGATCTAGGAATTCACAGATCTCTTAAAGATTCAGGTTACTAATCATTTTTAGAGTAGTTACCTCTATAGATAGGTCCTATTACCTAATGAAATAATTTTAACTTTTGGGGGCTCGCTGGCGGCTTGAGGGTCAAGTCTTGGTGCTGTCACCTCTATGGCCTGAGTTCCATCCCCAGTCAGAGAGCTAACTCAAATGGCACAGCAGACTCTCTTATCTCTCCTGCTGCTCCCCTTAGCTGTATATTTTAGTAAATCTGCCTATTCTGCTCTCCACTCTGTCTCTGGTGAACCCACTCGCCACCCGCCCCCACCCTGCACCTCTGACCTACTCCCCAGTTCTTCCACAAAATAAACTTTTTTTTTTTTTGGTAAAAAAGAAAACTGGGTCCTCCCTGGTGGCGCAAGGGGTTAAGTCACAGCACTAGGAAGCTACCTGCAGCCACTGCAGCACGACTTCAATCTGCTGTCAGGGTGGTGACCCACAGGGCACAGCAGACCTCTCTTGCCTCACCCACTGCTTCCCTCAGCAGTATAGTTCAGTAGATCTGCCTGTTCTGTTCCCCACTCTGTCTCTGGTGACTCCTCTCATCCACCGCCAAGACCTCTGGCCTGTACCCCAGTTCTCATATGTATAAAATAAATATTTAATAATAGAAAATACAATAGTGTGTTGCTATAAAGGTAAATAATGTTTCATGAAACTACCCTATTTCAGTCATTTATGTGGAGATATGTGAATGGTCACAATATAAAATATATTCTTGGGTCCTCCCTGGTGGCGCAGTGCGTTAAGCAACGCACTATGAAGCAAACTGCAACCACTGCCGCAAGAGTTCGATCCCTGCCGCTGGCCAGGGAGGGGACCCACAGGGCACAGCAGACCTCTCCTGCCTCGCCTGCTGCTCCCCTCAGCAGTGTGTTTCAGTCAGTCTGCCTATTCTGTTCCCACTCTGTCTCTGGTGAATCCTCTCACCTCCCTGGACTCTGGCCTATACCCCAGCTCTTGTATGTATAAATAAATAAATCTTTAAAAAAAATATATATATATATATTCTTTACTGTGGGTTTAGGTCTAAAAAAACATTTCGGGCCCATTAAACTCAAGTAGGTTTCTATTATATATTTTTTTAAAGATTTATTTATTTATTTATGCATACAAGCACTGGGGTACAGGCCAGAGGTATGTAGGGTGAGAGGAATCACCACAGACAGAGTGGGGAGCAGAACAGGCAGACTGACTGGAACACACTGCTGAATATGTAAGTATAACTTGCCAAGGTTTTTTTTTTTTTTTTAAAGATTTATTTA
>JAGFMF010012135.1:340981-396082 GCA_019455555.1 Galemys pyrenaicus | reverse complement strand
CCCCTCCCTGGCCGGCAGCAGGGATCGAACTCGTGCTGCAGTGGCTGCGGTTTGCTTCATAGTGCGTTGCTTAACCCACTGCGCCACCAAGGAGGCCCCTCTATTATATTTTTTAATCCTCAAAAGCAAAACAGAATTGGCAAGTCTCTTAAATTCTCTTCATTAAATAATCAAATTTGTAAAAAAACTATAAAATAACCATTAAAATTTTATTAATTGTTTAAAATACTGACCAACTAATAGTTTTTATGCCCTAAACTTAGACCAAAATTTAATAATTTGAGATCACACATGGTAAAATATTTATCTTTTAATTAAAATAAAAATTTGAACACTACAGTACAAACAATCCCCATCTTTATGTTTGTGCACTTCAGTATTTTCAAACAGATATAGTTAGACTAATGCCTTTTATTTTTAAATCACAGATAAAATAAGATAGCTATGATTTCCCCCTTTTTAGAAAACTGATTCTGTCAGATTCATATCTGTGACAACCAGGTTTTATAATGTTCTTTTTCTTTTGACACTGTGTGGGAGATTATTTTTATGTTGTTGTTTTTTAAAGATTTATTTATTTATGCATACAAGAACTGGGTACAGGCCAGAGGTGTGGGGGTAGGGGTGGTGGTGAGGAGATCCACCAGAGACAGAGTGGGGAACAGAATAGGCAGATTAACTGAAAGACACTGTTGAGGAGGGTAGTGGGCGAGGCAGGAGAGGCAGGGATTGAACTCATGCTGCAGTGACTGTGGTTTGCTTCATAGTGTGTTGCTTAACCCATTGTGCCACCAGGGAAGCCCTGTTTTCATGTTTTAAAAAATAATTTATGCTCCTTTTGCAGTTTATCACCAGGAGTTATACAAATGGAAAAAGATGAGTTAGCCTTCATGACTTTGTTTCTTATTTCTATGTATAATTATGACCTTGTTTGAAGATGTTTGAGAGGATATTGAACTTCGAAATTTAAACTATTGTCATCACTTATTTGAGCATGGAAATCAGTAAAGATTGAAAAATAAATTAAAGCATTCCTTCTGTAGGCTTAATGTACTTAATATATTAACTGTTTAGATTATTTTTGATTTCCAATAGTGGGTTATTGATTAACTATAATGACCTCCTCCACCATTTCTGACACATCTATCTATTTGTGGGCTGGTTTGCCATGTAGCTTCAGAAAAAATAGTCCAGTTTTTTGTGACTTGCAAGAATCAGAGGGAATCTGAGACGTATACTGGACTTTTCTATATGGAAAACACAGAACATTGTTTCTGACATTTGTGACATATCTAAATGACAAGGTTTCTTCAAACAGATATAACATATAATAACGTACGATATACTTTTACATTGCTTTGGACAGGGATTCTATGTAATATGATCCTAAGAAGTTAGTTGCACAGACATTTGTCTTTATAAAAATTGTGTAAAATTACGTTTTTTTTTCAAGATTTATTCTCTTTTTTTAAGATTTATTTGTTTATGCATACAAGCACTGGGGTACAGGCCAGAGGTGTGGGGGGGTGAGAGGAATCACCACAGAGAGTGGGGAGCACAACAGGCAGACCGACTGAAGTACACTGCTGAGGGGAGCAGCGGGCACAGCAGGAGAGGTCTGCCGTGCCATGTGGGTCTCCCCCTGGCATCAGCAGGGATCGAACTCGGGCTGCAGAGGCTGAGGTTTGTTTCATAGTGCGTTGCTTAACCCATTGCGCCACCAGGGAGGCCCAGCAATAGGAAATTTTATAAATTGATTATAGCCACCTTTTAAAAAAAGATTTATTTTATTTTTCTATGTGTACAAGAACTGGGATGTGGGCCAGAGGTGCTGAGGTGAGAGGATTCACCAGAGACAGAGTGAGAAGCAGAACAGGCAGATCTACTGAAATACTCTGCTGAGGGGAGCAGCAGGTGAGACAGGAGAGGTCTGTCACACCATGTGGATCACCTCCCTGGCCTGGAAGAACTCATGCTGCAATGGCTGGTGATAGCTAGATAGTGCTGAGACTTTAACCCCTGCACACCCAGGGAGGCCTTATATTCATCGTTTTGACAAGAACAACCTACCTAGCCAGCCTTTTCTGTTCTCTTTCTGGCCTAACAAGACTATTTTCATAAACACTGCTCTGAATCTTTTGTAAATCTAAATTGTGTGAGATCTGTTTGTTTTGCTTTGCTTTTAAGAGTAAGGATTTAGGGCCTCCCTGGTGGCGCAGTGGTTTAAGCAACACACTGTGAATCAAACCACAGTCACTGCAGCAGGAGTTCGATCCCTATTGCACGAGTTTGATCCCTGCTGCAGGCCAGGGAGGGGACCCACATGGCTCAGCAGACCTCTCCAGCCTCGCCCACTGCTGCCCTTGGCAGTGTGTTTCAGTCGGTCTGCCTGTTCTGTTCCCCGCTCTGTCTCTGGTGAATCCTCTCACCTCCCTGGACTCTGGCCTGTACCCCAGCTCTTGTATGTATAAATAAATAAATCTTAAAGATTTATAATTAGTTCATTTATTAATTCAACAAATATTTCTTGAACACTGACCTACTTTACAGGCAGAAATCATAGGCAACAGGATAGAACATAAAGATATATACTTCAGGTTTCCTGTCCTTCAGAAGTTTACCGCTTGTTTGGGAGGGAAAGTACCACTGAGTTCTGGCAATTCTACCTCCTTAAATTCTTGAATCTTCCCACTTCCTGCAATTCTCAGTGCTGCTTTATTAGTTTTAGCCATCACCATTTCTTCCTTGGTTTTCTCTAATAGTCACTCTACTATATCTCCTTTTCCCCACTATTGCTGGCTTCAAATCTATTTTTCACAGTTTTCTAAAGTGCTAATCTAATTACTCTCTTTCTTAATAACTTTATTGACTTGGTAGTATTAAACTGGCTGGATTTGTCCTGCCTTCTCTTAACCTCTTTAGTCATTTGTTTTCTTCAGCTAAAGATTATCTTTTCTAGACATTCTGAATTCCTGTTAGAATCCCTGATTCGGGCCTCCCTGGTGGTGCAGTGGGTTAAGCAACGCCCTATGAAGCAAACCGCAGCCACTGCAGCACGAGTTCGATGCCTGCTGCCTGCCAGGGAGGGGACCGACATGACCCAGCAGGGAGGGGACCCACATGGCGCAGCAGACCTCTCCTGCCTTGCCGATTTGCTGCTCCCCTCAGCAGTGTGTTCCAGTCAGTCTGCCTGTTCTGCTCCCTTCTCTGTCTCTGGTGAATCCTCTCACCGCCCTGGACTCTGGCCTGTACCCCAGTTCTTGTATGCATAAATAAATAAATCTTTAAAAAAAAATTCCTAATTCACCAGCAAGTCTTCTATCATAATATTCTCCCTGCTTGTCATGTCATCTATTAATGTGTACATAATTTATTCAGTCAAAATGTCTTCTAAAAGGCTGATTGCATGCCCAGCCCTGTGCACCACCTTGGAATTTTCCATTACATTCAAGAGATGGATGTATACATGGCCCATTATACTGTGGTAAGCAAGTCCCAGGATGGAGGTAGCACAGGAGCTGTGGGGGGTCATCATGAACCCAAGTCCAGGCTCTGGAGGAAGCTGAAGAGCAGTCTGGATTGAGGAAGCAGTATGCTCCATCAACCTGGGAGTCAGCAATCACTGTGGCATGGTGGAAATTGTGTGCACCTCAGAACATGAGCAAGAGAGGAGGCAGGGCCCAGGCACTACTGGTGTTGCCTTATATGCTTATGTGGAGTTGGGGTTTCTCTTGTTGTGAGGTAGTAGGGTGCCACTGAGGGATTTTATTTATTTATGCACACAAGAGCAGGGGTACAGGCCAGAGGCATAGGGTAAGAGGATTCACCAGAGACAGAGTGGGGAGCAGAACAGGCAGATCTACCAAAATACACCGTTAAGGGGAGTAGCAGGCAAGGCAGGAGAGGTCTGCTGTGCCGTGTGGGTCAGCTCCCAGGCCAGGGATTGAACTCGTGCTGTAGTGGCTGAGGATGCTTCACAGTGCAATGCTTAACCCCTTGTGCCACCAGGGAGACCCCTTTAATAAATATCTTTAACCAAGTGGCTCTGAAATATTTTGAAAGCTTCTTTCAAGTCTTGTCAATGAAAATAACTCACAGGAGGAATAAAGAAATTCAACAAAGCAACTAAGTTAACCTCCACTTATTAAGGAAAACACATTCAAATGTATGAAACTATCTGTGATTACTTAAAAAATATCATACATCCAATTACACAAAAGATTACACCTGAGGAAAACATTCTTATCATTTGTTCTTCTAAGATTCTTCTTATATCATATACCCAGCTCCAGCACAGCATATGTCACCTGGTGGGACTCAAGGCTTAGTTAAATGGATGAGTATTAAATAAATATAGAGGCTGTTTCTTAACACACACACATACACAGAATTCCTGTGAAAAAAAAAATTTCTGCACTTCTTTTTTCTGTTGTGATCTTCAAGAAGAAAGGAACACACGGAAGTTGAGGATTGCCATTGAGGGGCTTCCCTGGTGGCGCAGTGGGTTAAGCAACACACAACCGCAGCCACTGCAGCACGAGTTCGATCCCTGCTGCTGGCCAGGGAGGGGACCCACATGGCGCGGCAGACCTCTCCTGCTGTGCTCACTGCTCCCCTCAGCAGTGTGTTCCAGTCAGTCTGCCTGTTCTGCTCCCCACTCTGTCTCTGGTGAATCCTCTCACTCCCTCACCTCTACTCTGTACCCCAGCTCTTGTATGCATAAATAAATAAATCTTAAAAAAAAAAAAAAAAAAGATCGCCGTTGAGCCGGAAAGGGCCTTAGGAGCCTAGTAGCAGTTTGATCACTTTATGCATAGTGAGGAGCCCTGCAGTCTGCTAAGGGTAGAGTAGCAGAAGAATCCAGATTGTTCCGCCCTGGTGGCACAAAGGGTCGAGTGCCGCACTGTGGAGCTTCTGCAGCTACTGCAGCCACGTTCGATACCCGGCCAGGGATCTGACCCACATGGCGCAGGAGAACTCTCCTGCTTCACCTGCTGCTCGCTCAGCAGTGTGTTTCAGTCGATCTGCCTGTTCTGCTCCCCGCTCTGTCTCTGGTGAATCTTCTCACCCCTGTACCTCTGGCCTGTATGCATACCAACTGTTGTATGCAAAAATAAATAAAATCTAAAAAAAAAAAAAAAGAGAGAATTCAGATGTCCTGATCCGACATTTCTCACTGTCTCATTTTGCAACTCTGTTTTTTTTAACTGTGGCAACATTAATAAAAATATTCTTTTGGGCCTCCTTGGTGGCGAAGTGGGTTAAGCAACACACTATGAAGCAAACTGCAGCCACTGCAGCACGAGTTCGATCCCTGCTGCCTGCCAGGAAGGGGACCCACATGGTGCAGCAGACCTCTCCTGCTGTGCCTGCTGCTCCCCTCAGCAGTGTACTTCTGTTGATCTGCCTGTTCTGATCCCTGCTCTGTCTGTGGTGAATCCTCTCACCTCCCCACAACTCTGGCCTGTACCCCAGTACTTGTATGCATAAATAAATCAATCTTTTAAAAAAAATAAATAAATAAAAATATTCTTTGATCCTGTGAAATTCACTTGTTTATATAGCTCAGACCTATGGCTTGCCACCGCAGCCTTCCCTTAGAGCACTGCATCTCCTCTAGCAACAGAATTTGGGATATAGATAGATGTGGCATTCATAAATGAAGTTACTTTTGTCCCCCAAGTAAAGCTTGTGTGTCTTTCTGCATGCCAGTTTTTTTCACAGTATAAGTTATTTCACTGCACTGTTCAAGAACCAATGAAGTTTATGTTGTACACAAGACCTTGGGGATTTCATGTAAGGTGGAGCCAATAAAAGCAAATTCTCTCATGCTCTCCTACCAAGAACCTCATTTTGACATTCTGCCAGTTGCCTTCTCAGCTCTGCATGTGATTCTACTTCCCTCTCGACATTCCAGGGCTGGTAAAGTTTGTCATTGAAACCCCCTCTATGCTTGCTTTCACTGGCCCTCTTCGGTTCCTCCAGGTCCCTTCAGTGACCCTCTTTTCTTCCCTTCACCATCTTTTCTTAGCCTTCACCCTAAGAAATATGCCTGCAGATTTCTCACTTCCAGTAAACTTAAATACCTGAAACCATTCTCCCCACTCCATACCATTTGTGAGAAAAACTAGGAGGGAGAAATAAAACTTACTCCAGATTCCAGTTCTGCTCCTCCAAAAGCAGATACACAACACAATTCTAAGAGCTGCCCCTCAAGCCTTTAGGGCTGCCTACGTTCTTTGGGTCCTCTCTGGAGGCCTCTGTTCATTTTAGTTCCAGTCTGTGGAAGGGCATTCACATGTCCTGTCCTGGGAGTTCAGCCAGAGGATCCAGGTGGCCCTGCTAAGATCTTTAACACAGACAGCAAGAGGCTGGGAGTCCAAACAGGCTATAGTCCTCATTCTCAGTTAGGTGCTGGGGAGAGGTGAACTCCTGATGGGAAGATAACCAGATATGTATGACCTTCCAACTGCTCCTGCTGATCATAGGCTTATTTACTTCCAGGACTAATTTTTGTGTTTTTGTATCTTTCTCTAGCATCAGAGCTGACTCCACTGTGAGATAGGAGTGAACAATTTCTCTTAAAACTGAATGACAAAATACTTGCCTCCAATGCCATCGACTATCCTCCAATCTTTTTCAGCTATAGCAATGGAAGCATGAACTCCTCAGAATGCTAGAATAGATGCAGGGTCTTGGGATAATTTGAATATCTGTGCTCAGCACTGATCTTTCAGTCCATGATTCACTTTCCTTCAATTAGAATACTGAAGGCTTCATATAAAATAGAGCCTTACCCTGGTGCAGTAACAAAGAAGCTGCAACTGTTTACACTCATGCCATTCATAAGGCACTCTTCTTCCATAGCTTCTTTTGTTTTTAAGATTTATTTATTTATGCATACAAGAGCTGGGGCACAGGCCAGAGTCCAGGGCGGTGAGAGGATTCATCAGAGACAGAGTGGGGAGCAGAACAGGCAGATGGACTGAAACTCACTGCCGAGGGCAGCAGTGGGCCAGGCCGGAGAGGTCTGCTGAGCCATGTGGGTCCCCGCCCTGGCCGGCAGCAGGGATCGAACTCGTGCTGCAGCGGCTGCGGTTTGCTTCGTAGTGCGTTGCTTAACCCACTGCGCCACCAGGGAGGCCCTCCCATAGCTTCTTTGGGTTGAGCTTATTGGCCTATCATAATGGTGTTCCCATGTCGAAAAGTACAAATTGCCACCTGGGTTATTAAGTCTGATCTTCATTCTCTCCAACTTCATTGCTTCTGAAAGCCACCCCAGCATTTTTTCTGTTTCTCAGTCTGGCAAATCTGTGGGGCTCACTTTTATTCAGCCTCCTGCATAATGTATGGTTCCTGGTAGGCCTATGCCTCCCAGCCATTGACTGCGCCCCACCAACCATCCCACCAGCCTCTGCAGCGGTCCATTTGTTCTAGTATTGCCATTTTGCTTCTGCCTCCCTTTCGTTTGCCCTTGCTTATTTTATTTGTTTGCCCAATGCTCTCTTCCCAGATTGACTGCCAAACCCTTGTTGGGGAGTTCTATTGTTACCCAGCAGAGAAAGAAGTGTTGCTTGTCATGGTATCAAGACAATCTGGAAAGAAAAGTCTGTATGGTGCATTAGCGATGAGCACAGAAGTCATATTTAGGTTCTGCACTAACCTACATTTGGGTCATCAGGAAACTACTTCAACGTGCCTTTAAATTAATTTCACTTAGTATCGGATGGCCTCACTTTTAGGAGGAGTGTGAAAAAACAACAATCACAACAAAATATAAAAAGGAAGAAAACTAAACAAACAGACAAAAACAAGAGAAAGCTCAAGGAAATGGGCAATCATAACCAAAAGCAACCAAACAATCAAATAACAACTCAGCAAGATCCAAAGATCAAAGATAAACCCAAGGGACCATGGGGGTGGGCGGAGGAGGGGAGGGCAAAGACCCTGATGAGGCGTAAAGAGCACAAGGGACTGAGGGAGGGTGCATGTACGGTGAAAATGGTGGTGGGAACCCCCTGGGGACTACAGACCGATGTCAACTACAATTAAATATAATAAAAAAAAGTCTAGATAACATTGATTTACAAAAAAATTAATTTCACTTATGGAGAAAAGAAGCTTTTTCAAATACTTCAGCCTTCATGAATCTCAGAATATGTTAAAACTTTTAAATATTAAGATATTTTTGCAGCATATGTTCAATAGAGTGAATCTCTGCAGGTAAATCTATCCATAAAATGGTTAACTTGATTTTTCTGGAAAACTACTTTTACTTTGGAGATACACTGTCATACATTTCCTGTGTTGATGGTGTTTTGGCACAATCAAAATTTCATTGTATATAGATTTTTAATTTTTTTCTTCTTACTTTATTAAATATTCAAACATTTAGGAATTTGAATTTACTTTGGTCCTATTCCTGACTTATTTCTGACTATCTACACATATAGATCTGGAAAAAGTAGATATTGATAAATGGTAAGTTTACCAAGTAGTTTTCTTATAATCAACTACTACTGTTTGATTTCTAGCACTTTACTTTATTCAACCAGAGGAGAGGAAAAAAAAAAAAAAATAGCAGTAAGTATCCAAGGTCAAGTGCCCTGTATAAAAAAGCCATTTTGACAACCTCCAAAATGTTTTAAGGAGGTTTGGTGTACTTTTTATTTTTTATTTTGCTTTGCTTTGCTTTGTTTTCTTTTGTTTTGTTGGAAAGCATTCCCATAGAAGAGAATTTTCACTGGACTTCTTCAATTCCAAATGCAAGAGCCTCCTTCCCCTTTTTTCTTTCTTATTTCCCAAAGTGAAAAAGGAGAGGGAGAGGTCAAATGAGTGAATATACATACATACCCCCCACCCAAAAAAAGTTCACACGTCTATGGAATTAGATAATTATTTTATATATTTTAAAGACTTATTTATTTTATTTACTCATACAAGAACCCTGGTCCAAGCCAAGGGGCAGGGGATGACAGGATTCACCAGAGACAGAGTGGGGAGCAGAACAGGCAGAGAGCCTGAAATACACTCCTAAGGGGAGCAGCAGGCAAGACAAGAGAGGTCTGCTGTGCCGTGTGGGTTAGCTCCTTGGCAGGGGCTAGAACTCATGCTGCAGTGGCTGGCAGTAGCTTGATAGCACTGGGGCTTTGACCCCTGTACCACCAGGGAGGCCCCTGGATAATTATTTTAAAAGGAGCTTGCAGAGGAAGACATTGTGATATTGTGCTTACATGTGTAGCTACGGTTCTCACAGGTCTTAGAAAAATGGATTGCAGCTTCATTTACAGAGGATTGGAATTACTGAAATTACTATAATGGCCTGTGTGTTTGTATAATTTTTAATTTCTCTTTTCATGTGAAATGGTTTAAATATTCATTATTTTTTTTAAAATTCTATTTATATTACAATTAAATAATTGTACTGACAAGTTAGGCTAAATTGATCTTAAGGAGATATTCCATGAGTTGTGATAATTTTGAAAATCCCTGAGCAGAAGGGAAAAGCACAAGAGATTATAGTGACGGTTCATATGTGACTTACTGGAAGGAATTTTATGGGGATTATACCTGATGAAGAATCGAACATTATACAAAAATGAACAATGGGGCTCCCTGGTAGTGCAGGGCTTAAAGCCTCAGCACTATCAAGCTATCAGCAGCCACTGTGGCATGAATTCAATCCCTTTGCCAGGGAGCTAACTCACATGGCACAGCAGACCTCTCCTGGCCACTGCACCCCTCAGTAGTGTATTTAAATCTGCCTGTTCTCTTCCCCATTCTGTCTCTGGCCTACACCCCAGTTCTTGTATGCATAGTAAATAAAAACTAATCTTCAGAAAAAAAAAATTGAAAAATGAACAATGATGTAATATATATATATATTTAAATAAATATATTTAATTGAAAAAAAATCCCTGAACAAATGTACTTGTTATTGAAAGTAAGCTTTTGCTTTTATCACATTTTTCAGGTTAAAGATAGTAGAATGGTTAAATAAGTAATTTCTAGGATTTACAGAAATTCCTTTGGATTGGGGGATTTTGACCAAGTTCTGAAATACACTTTTTTTTATGCACACAATAGCTGGGGTGCAGATCAGAGTCGCGGGAGGTGAGAGGATTCACCAGAGACACAACAGGGAGCAGAACCGGCAGATCAACTGAAGCACACTGCTGAGGGGAGCAGCGGGCGAGGCAGTTCTCGAAGTCTGCTGCCCGGACCAAACTCGCCCTGCTGTGCTGTGGACGCTCAACCCGCTGCGCCACCAGGGAGGCCCTGAAATATACATTTTTAAGAGACCTTTAGTCAAAGGAGAAAAACGTTCCTTTTTTTAAAAGAACCCCCATTACATCCACAAGCTCCAGTTCTCCCAACAGATATTATTCTCTTTCTTTTCTTTCTCCTAATGTTTTGGAATTTATACGCAAATGGGAAAGGAATAAGAATTGAAGTTTACTCTTTCTAGGGATCTTTATCATTAATTTACTTTCATCAGGTTAGCCTACATACTTTTTGTTTGCCTTTTAAGTATCTAAGTTTTTAAGTGTTCATTTCCCCCATTTTAAATTGTCAATAGTAATTGCTCTTATCTCATTGGGTTATTGTGAAAATTAAGTACATAAATATCATAGGTGCTTTAAAAAGTTTCTGACATACACTAAATGTCCATAGATGTTAGCCATTATCATATTTGCTGTTTTTATTATTACCTTCACATTCTGGTCTAGCTGCTGTTTGATTATGACGTTCTTGATATGTGGAAATGAGACTGAACTAGTTTAAATGCCATACTACCTGAAGGTAGGGTGAGGTAGTGAACTTTTTCTGCTTTTCCATTTTTCTTCTTTTCTATTTATGATTCTAATTTAGTCTCTTCAGAGAGGAATTTCTCCTGCTCCAGAAATACATTTTAAAACTTCTCCCAGGAGGGAAGAATTGCAAAATACAGAGTACCCAAAAATAAGATATTTTTATGACCTCAGTACAAACTTGCACATACCATGTCCCAAACATTATCTTTTGAGTTTTCCAGTACCAGTTCTTAAGGAAACCCCCTCCCATCCCTGGACCTGAGGGAGTTAAGCAGCCAGGCTGGGTATAAAACCAGACATGTAGGCCTTGGGGGCTCTCGTTGTTTGGAGCCAGCTCTGAGTGTGGGTTCCAGCTCAGAGGAACTGGTAGGACATTTACAGATTTGTATCCCTCTCTTTGTTACAGGGCAACTTTAATATAAAATGGGTTCTCCACACTGGGTTCTCCACCCACGCGCTCAGAAGACTTAAAAAGTCCCAACTCCAGGTACACGTGGCAAAAGTTATTAGCACGTTTTATTTTATGAAAGAAGGGGAATAAAATAGTAATAACACCAAGGGAAAAAGAGAGGGATACAAATCCACAAATACCCTACCAGATCTAAGCACTGGCGCGTTGAGGGCTGGCTCCGAGTCGAATGAGATGGCTCCGAAGGAAGAGAGATGTCTCCCGAAGGAAGGGGTCTGGCTCCTCAGTCAGAGAGCGAGACCCCCAAGCTCACCTCTGGTTTTATAGCCAGCCTGGCTGCTTAACTCCACCCTCAGGTCCCAGTGAGACACTCTTCGATAATCATCTTATCGGATTTGTGGTTCTGGAACACTGGTGGTCTGGAGTGGGGGTTGGAGTCCACACACCCATAATCCATTTAGGACCACCTTTCCCCTAACATCTTCTTGTGTTACTCATTATTTTATTTCCTCTTCTTTTGTGAATAAAACCCTTTATTAACCTTTGTCGTGTGTGTCTGCAGTTGGTGCTTATTATAAGTGCCTTCGGAGCGTGCGGGTGAGGACCCAGTCAGGAAACCCATTGTATAACCTTTTCCAGAGTAAACCCAAAACCCCACACTCCAAACCCACTGACTTCAAAAACGACATCACTGCAGTGGTTGTGGATAGCTTCACAGTGCTGTTGCCTTAAACCCTTGCGCCACCAGGGAGGCCCCAATAATTGATTAGCTTTATTATTTATTTTAAAGATTTATTTATACATACAAGAGCTGGGGTACAGGCCAGAGTCTCAGGAGTTGAGAGGATTCACCAGAGACAGAGTAGGGAGCAGAAAAGGCAAATGACCTAAACACTGCTGGGGGGAGCAGCAGGTAAGGCAGGAGAGGTCTGCTGAGCTATGTGAGACCCCTCCCAGCCAGGGATCTAACTCGAGCTCACAGTGCAGGCGCTCAACTCACTGCACCACCAGGGAGGCCCTAATTGATAAGTTTTAAGTATTGATTGCATTTGTTTTGAATATCATTTGTTTAATAATTTATATCATTTAGATTTTAATGGCTGCTTTTGGCAACCAACTTGCAGATTTACTGAAGATTTAACAATTGGCTTTAAAGATACAGATGAGCTGGCTGTAGTTTTTGTAAATAATACATAAAATAACAACTTTTATGAATACCTCATCAAACATACTCCTGTCTGGAAAAGCTTTATGGAAAGCTCTTAAATACCTGCAAGGGCTGTCTCCTTCATCCCGTCCAGGTTTTTCCTGGATGTAACCTTCTAGGTGACTCTTTTCCTAGCCAAAAGAGTGTATTAAAATGCAAAGGTTGCTCACTTGACTCTGATGTGATCTTAATAAATAACAAATATTTATGTTTTTGATGGGGACTAAACAGATACTATTCAGATGACCACAGGACAAACTCAAGAGGGAAGGAGAATTACCTAGTTTGTGAGTCCTTACCTGCAAATGCTTGCTTAAGAATATAAGACAGGGCCCTCCCTGGTGGCGCAGTGGGTTAAGCAACGCACTATGAAGCAAACCACAGCCACTGCAGCATGAGTTCGATCCCTGCTGCCGGCCAAGGAGGGGACCCACATGGTGCAGCAGTCCTCTCCTGCCTCACCCGCTGCTCCCCTCAGCAGTGTGTTTCGGTTGATCTGCCTGTTCTGTTTCCCACTCTGTTTGGTGGATTCTCTCACCCTCCGCACCTCTGGCCTGTACCCCAGCTCTTGTATGCATAAATAAATAAATCTTAAAAAAAAAGAATATAAGACTATACCCAAAAGCAGATATGTTGAAACTAGAGGGGAAAAAAAGATTTAAAATGATTTATTTGCAAGTGGATTACGGAAACGGGAAGCAAAGAGAAAGGAGGAGAAAAAAATGTATTGGCTGGCACATAGCTGGAGGACCCATAGATAGCTTCAGCCAAGCAGTGACCAGGTTATAATGGGAAGACAGCCAAAAAAGAGGCCTGCGCTACTGTTGCTCTGTCAAATGGAAGCTGGGTTCTACCCAGCAGCAACCCCTTTCAGAAAGTCAGAGGGTGGAGTCCAGAAAGCTCCACCTTTCAGCAGCAAGTTGACTGTGAGTCACCCACTAACCTTACTGTTCCTCTTATATTATATTGGATATGTAAATTGATAGAACCTTTTTAGGGGGCATGTAGCAAAATAACAAATAGATATGGCCTTTAACACAGCTTCTGCTTTTAGGATTGAAGAGATATATTTGTATTCATGCTCAAGGTAAAATATACAAGGATACAGTATTATTTGTAAGAAGAAAAACTGGAAATAGCCTAAGTATTCTCAATAGGAGAATGGTTAAATTACTTATGGAACTGAGGAGATAGGGAAGACTATGGGGATATTAGCAAGTATGAGGTGGATATATACAATACATTCTGACCTGTTAAATAAGAAGTGAGTTGCTGGATAATATGTATAGTGTGATGTCTTATATGTTGAAACAAAACACAAGGCAAATATATTTGTAAATGCATAGAAAGTGCTTAAAAGAATACACACTATATCCTTAGATGATCATGTCTGGGCAGGAAGAATTAAGGGTGACATATGAAGAGGACTATTACTTTTTATTGTAGATATTTCTTTCTCTATTGGTTGGTTAACAATGATAATGTCGGGGCCTCCCTGGTGGCACAATGGGTTAAACATTGCATTATAAAGCAGACTGCAGCCACTGCAGCAAGAGTTCGATCCCTGCTCCTGGCTGGGGAGGGGCCCCACATGGCACAGCAGACCTCTCCTGCCTTGCCTGCTGCTCCCCTCAGCAGTGTGTTTTGGTCAGTCTGCCTGCTCTGCTCCCCACTCTGTCTCTGGTGAATCCTCTCACCCCTGCACCTCTGGCCTGTACCCCAGTTCTTGTATGCATAAATTAATAAATCTTTAAAAAAAAAAAACTACCTTGTCAATAAACTGACTGAATAAAGAATTTAAAAAATGTTAACATTAAATTCATGATAAAATTCATTTTTATCATTTGTCAAATAATTCTTAAATGATAAAAATGAATTTTATTTTCACTTATTTCTGGTAAGTTTTATTATTTTGTAAGGCAATGTGAACTAGTACAAGAAAACAAAGATTCTAAGAATTCAGTGAAACATTGTACAAAAAGTTCTCTATCAGCCTATTGAACATTAATTAGGCAGGCATTCTATATCACTTGCATTTCCCTATCTGTATACCATTCCAAGATATTAAATTTGAGTTCAACAACTGAAGGTAATGAAGAAAGTGTTAAATACCCATCAGACCTGTGTTCTGAATTTGATCCTGAAAATACAGTGATTAAACATAATTATCTGCCCCATCATTTTTTTAGCACTTGTTAATAACTTTATACTGAATATTTCATTTTGACTAACTATAGGCAAAAATTATCGCTAAGTATTTACAACTGACTCAGTGTACATCATGCTATATACAATAATTTGATTTTTTACTTGGTTAGGCCATGAATAAAAATCCTAAGTCTGAATGTCATCCAATATAATGTTGGTAAATCTAGGTGTTGAGTTGAATTATTGGGTTTTTATAATTGGAGCGTAAGGAGCTGTTTTTATTATTTATTTTTTCTTACAATGCTTGCTTTCTTTTCTAGGTATAGTCCCCATAGAATTTCCACCACTAATTCACTCACAATCACCATAGTTCCTTGTGCTCTTCCCATCCCTGCCTTGATCCCAATCCCTCCCTCTTCCCTGCAGAATGCCTCTGATTTGTAGTTGTCTGTTTATTTTTGTTTTGTTTCATTGTGGTTTTTTTGTTGTTGTTGATGTTATTATTCTTTTTCCTTGATCCCCTATGCTCCTCCTGTGAGACTAACAGAGTAATCCCCAGAAAAAGGGACAGTTCCCAAATCCCTGTCCCATCCTAAGTAAAGCTGAGGAAGGATAAAAAAATGTTAATAAAAAAAACTAAAAAAAAAAAAAAGTAAAATAAAAAGCGGCAAGGAGATGTGGAGAAAGCACATGGAGCAGAGAGACAAAAAAAAAAAAAACAAACTACTTGCTTTTTAGTCTTAAACTAGTTAAAACAAATGCCTGTGAGACCCATGGGGAGCTTAATGATAACAGCTTTTATTTTAATTTTAATTTTGCTCTTTTCCTCCCAAAATTATCTAGCCCTTTCTAACTCTTTTAAGTTTCCACTAAAAAGTCCTTTAAACTCGTAGCAAGCTTTTAAGCCTTGCTTTAAGCCAATATTATTTAACTAAACTTTTACCCTCAAGAAAATAGGTAATTTTAAATACTTAATAACTATATTCTTTATATTTTCTATATTATTTATAAATGATATTAACATTCATTTCCATTAAAAACCGTATATTTGTCTTAATGTGGCAAATAACAAAACCCATTTAAAACAAGCAAGTTTAAAAGTTCTAAAATGCCTTTCGCCCTTCAGTGTAACAAGACCATCTGGTATTTTTTTTTTTCTTTTTACATTTCACTGATCATAATCCCTTCAAGCTCCATCCACGTTTCTGCGAATGGCACTAGTTTATCTTTTCTCGTTGCCGAATAATATTCCATCATGTATATATACGACAGCTTCGTGATCTAGTCATCTAATTTTGGGCATTTGGGTTGATTCCAAGGATTAAACATAGTGGCACATGTATCCTTTTGAATTAACGTTTTTGAGTCCTTTAAGTAGATCCCTAAGAGTGGGATTGCTGGGTCCTATGGAATCTCCATTTTTAGCAGACTGAGGAATCTCCAGAGATTGCCATAGAGGTTGGACCAGTCAGTTTGCATTCCCACCAGCAGTGTAGGAGATTCCTTTTTCGCCACATCCTCGCCCATATTTGTAGTTGCTAGTTTTTTTAATTTGCCATTCTTACTGGTGTAAGGTATATCTCATTGTGGTTTTAATTTGCATTTCCCTGATTAGAGGGATGTTGAACACTTTTTCATATACCTGTTGGCCATTTGCATTTTAAGGAGCTATTTTTAAATGGGGATCTGGGATTAGGCATTGTCCACCTCGAGTACCGAAAGAGGACTTATTAAAGAAAATGTGTTGATTTAATAAACCATTTATCAGCTTCTTGATGGCATACTAGGCGTAATAAATTTGGGTAGTTCTGCTTGCCGATCCCTAGGAACAATCGGTAACGCTGATACGTAAGGCATTTGGGGAAAAACCAGAGGCAAACATGTGCAAGACTTTCATAGACAGTACTATCCGGTGAAGTATTTGAAGGACAGCTATGCCGCATAGGGAAACTGAGAGTGGGTGCAGAGCAAGGGCACCAGGTGGGAGGCTGTCGGCGTAGAAGCTTAACCAGCAAAAATACGCGATGTCGCGATGTTAAACTAATTACAGGAATTGTGGTGTTTTAGTTTTTAGGAGGGGTGTTGTTGAAGCAACTAAATTCAATCCTAGGAATCACGGAACAAAAATTTGTAGATTTGCCTAAAGCCATGTAGGCGTCTTTTCCTGGAGGGTGCTCGCCCCCTGCCTCTCACGCTCCTCCTCAACTTCCCCGCCACAAACCAGGCTTTAAATGGCTCAGAGCGGTGCGGGACATAGAACTGGGCTCGGGTGTGCTCTTCTCCTCCCTTCTTTACACCCTTCACACCATTAAAAAAACAAACTGATCGCGTCCTCCCGCGTGGCCGCGAAGCCCCCATGAGTGAGGGCGGGCCCAGACCCCGGCGGGCTCGAGACCCGCAGCTTGGCGGGACCGGAGGGGGCGGGCCTGCGCGGGGCTGGGGAAACCTGGCGAACACCGCCGCGCGGCGCGCTCAAACTCGCGCCGCCACCAGCGCCGGACTGAGCCCCACCCTCTACGTCACCAAAGGCGCCCAGCCAATGAACGGGCCGAAAAGGTCGGGCCTGCGGGCTATGCACAGGGAGGGGACCTCGGGAGGTAGACGGGAAGTCGAGGGCGGACTGAGATGATTGACAGCTCGCCCGAACCAATCCTCCGCGCGGCTTCTCTTCGCTCTCTTCTCTGCTACGCTCTGCTCTTGGTCCCACCTCCTCCTCCTCCACCCCTCTCCTCACTCGCCGTCGACCCGCCCCGCTTCCCCTCCCCCACTATGCGGGCAAATCGCTGCTGGAAAGAGGCGGGGGCCCAAGCGGCGGGCTCGTGTGGATGCTTGAGGTGGGATTGACGGGCGATTTGGCCAATAGCAGGTTGGTTGATGGCGCGGCGGTGGCTGGAGCCGACCAATGGGCTGGCGGGCTGGGGGCGGAGGCCCAGGTTCCAAACGCTCCGCGGCGCCATGGGCTGAAAACTCAACCGAGATGGAATCTCCCAGTCTGAACCGGTTTCAACCGGTTCCGAGTTTGAGGCACTAGGAGGAGGGGGAGAAGCGGCTGCAGCGGCCGCGGCAGGAGCAGCGGGAGCTACAGCATCAGCAAGAGCAACAGTAGCTACAGCCCGGGCGGCGGTGCCTGTTCCAGTCTTTGCTGCTGCAGTCCGTGCAACCACCCGGAGGGGGAGGGGGAGCCACCAGTCGCTGAGGAGCAGGAGAAAGGGGAAAGTTTAGGCGAGCCTGGGTGGGGGGCCCAGCGCCGGAGCCGCGTGAGAGGGAGCCGTGTTCGGTAGGGGGGAGTCGGACTGCAACCGGCAGCAGAGCGGCCCGGCCGTGTGGACTCTGCACCCTACTCCTGCCGCGCCCGCTGCCGCCTGTGGCTGGAGGGTCCCCCCGGGCTCAGCCTTTGGGACTTGACCCCGTTCCCCTCCCCCTCACTCCCCAGCCGGGCGGGAGCTTTTATTTCACAGATTTATTCCCCTTCTTTTTTTGGGGGGCGGGTGGGTGTGTTGGGGGGAGGTGGCCCAGAAATAGTAAAGACTTGAGTTTTTTTTTTGCCCTTACCCTCTCCGTTTTTTTAATTTCCCTTTTTAAGGTGGGAAAACTGTGAAACCCACCTTGGCCCCCCCCCGCCTCCCCTGCCCTCACCCCGACGAGGAAGGCCGCGCAGTGGGTCGTCTCTGGGTGAGTCTCCGCGTCTTCCGGGCCGGGGTCGGCGCGGCCGGCGCGGGGAGGCCGGCGCGGGGCGCGAGCGCGGCCGGCGGCGGCCCGGAGCGGCGCTCGCGATTGAATGGAGCCGTTTCTGCCGCCGGGGCCGGAGGCGGGAGCGGCCGCGGAGGGGAGCGCCTGCTGGGTCATCCGCGTGCGCGGTGGCGGTGGGGCCGCGAGGAGCGCGGGGGTGAGACGGGCCCGCGCGGGGTGGGAGGGCTTCCCCGCCCGAGGGGCTGGGGAGAACTTGGGGTGATTCGGAGACATCGCTGTAAATTATTAGGAGTGGAAGTTTCCAGAAATATTTAGTGCGGCAGCATTGAAACGTCCGCCTGCATCACGTGGCCCTCGGCGGAGCTCGGGTCGGGAGGGAGGGGCTGCGCGTCCTGCGCCTTCTGGGAGGAAACTCGGAAACCTTTGGCTTTTTGTAGAGATTGGAAGTAGGGCAGGTTAGCCGGTTCTTGGGGTCCGCAGCGGGGGTCCCACGCTGCAGTTCGGGTGGCGGGGGCGGGGGCCGGAGGGCACGGGCCGGATCGCTCGCTGCTGGCGTCGTGCGCTGGGGATGCCCGATCCCCTCGTCCGGCGCCTCTGAGTGGGTCGGGTGGGAGGAAGCGGGCAGCGGAGGACGCGCGAAGGCTCGCCCGGCCGCCCTGCCCGCTCGCGCAGAGGCCATGCTGCGCGGAGAGGGCGGTGAGCTCGCCGCCCGCTCCGGTGCCGCCTCGAGCCCGGGCGGGGGACGCGCGCTCCGGGCGCTGTAGTTGGAAGGCGGCGGGCCGCCGGGCGGGGCGGGGCGGGCTCGCGAGGCGTGTTTCTCCTGAATGGAGCAGGCGGTTGCCGCACCTAAGTATAGCAGTCTCCTTGCAGCGACTTGTTTTTTGACCTGCCGTATACTGTCTTTGAGGAGCGGCTGTGCTTTTCTGGGTTTGGGGTGGGAGCTGGCCGTGAGCAGCCGCCGGCCTGTCTGAAGGGCGTGAGGGGCGCCTCATGCTCACTTGTGGAGTGACCCTCGAATGCGCTGTCCAGGGAGTGGGTTTCCGGATTGAGGGTCCCAAACAGAAGAGGCACTTGTGCTTTCGTTCTCCCGGGGTGGTGTTTGCTGTCTGCCTGATTGTGTATCTTAAGCTCGTAGGACCCTGCTGTCGTGGAAAGAATGTTTTGGGACACTCTTGGTTTGGGGGACTTCAGAGTGCTTGGCATTGGCCGCCATTTCTGTGCGTGTGGTTCGCGAATAGGTCGGTCATTTCGAAGATAGCCGCAGATTTTAAGGATGGCAAACGGCTGTATTTGATGCATCTGTCCTGATTCACGTGAATTTAGCTCGAAGAACTCTGAAAAATGTTCTTGAAAGTAAACTTTTTAGTCCTTTTGTGAAGTTCTTTCTTGGTTTGGCTATTAAATTATCAGTAGGACTAAATCTACATTTTTAACCGGAAAAAGCCCTGAAACTTTTATGTGTACACTCTGGTACTTTGTGGATCTTGCTTTTCAGTCTCAGTTTTTATAAGTATATTGATGTTTTTGTGTATTTCATGTATGTATGAAAAACACGTTTACTGTTGTAAAAATTTGAAATCTCATCCGTTTTTATTTCCAATAATGGACTAGAAGACTTTAAGAAAATTCTTGAACTCGTAATTTCTCAATTTACATTATATCCAACTTGACTCAGCTAATTTGTGACATCATTAAATGGTACATTTGCATTGAAATTGTTGCCTTTAAACCACTATAAAATAGCATCTCTGTTAGAAATGGCTTCATATATTGCAATAAATGATCCTTTTTCCTATCAAGAGAGTGCATCCCAATGTAAAGTGATCAAACTAGTCACCCATTTCCTGATCCTGGAAAGTTTTTAATAGTGGAGAGGTGGGCAAGATCATTTGACCTTGTTGGTTCTAAATATAGGAAACTAGTTAGTTCATAGCCTGAGGTTTTATGCTTGACTTTCAGGGTGTCATGAATCTTCTGTAATTGTGTGAGAATTTATGAGGTTTTTATTTAAGAAAGAGCTGTCATATTCCTCCACTCTAAGGCATCTTGGGCCAAAAAACCCCACAAAAACTGTTAAGGAGTACTGATTGAACTAATAAGACTTGAATGTCACTGGCTTGGGAAAAAAAGGAAAGATTTTTATAATGCTGGACAACAAAATTGTGGGTGTCTGCCAGCCTCTTGGTGTAGAATTCCTTTATGTGGGTAGCATTGAATATAAACTAGAATCTTTAAACCTGTATGTTGTTTTGGAGCAAAGTGGTTAATTTTTCTATTATAGTTTATTTGGTAAATAGTGGGCAGACTTTAGACCTTGCTAGTGAATACCTGGAAAGCTTTTTTTAAAATTTGCTTAATGTAGAGCCATAAGTTTTCCCCCCTAGATTGTACATTTAAGGAATTGTCATGCTTTTCACCCCCAAATTGATTGAGGGTTGAAAAAAACAACTGATGGTTTGAGTATAGAAACTTAAGTCCTTTAGAGGTTAAGAAAATTGGTGCTAAGGTTTTTGTTAGACATGTGGTTCCTACTCATCATTGCTAATATATAATAGAAAACGTTGGATACCTTATTTAATACCTTTCTCCCTTTTCAACATATCTTTTAAATAAAAACCAAATGAAGGGAAGTGAACTTTTACTGAAGACTATCTAGGAAGGAAAGACACATCCACTTGAATTTTCATCTATACTTAAAATTTTGATATCAAGATTGAACTGTGTCAATTTATAGAGCCATAAGTTCTAAATAAGACACTCCTTTTAGAACAGGTTAGGGTAACCATATAAATGTTAGTAGAAGGGAAAAACTGATTTTTCTGAGAAAGAAACACTAGAAAAGGTGACTGAACCACAATTAATGCAGTTATAGAGTAGGTAAGTAGCTTTTGTTATTTATTTGTACCATCTCAGTTATTTGTGTCTCTAAAATACCCATGAAGATATTTGTAAGAATATAGTTGAATTAAAATGATTTAAGTAGAAAATGTTTGACTGATACTATCAGAACTTCATAGGCATCTTAATTTTTTTCCTTTATTTTCAGTAATCTATGCCAGCAATTATGACAATGTTAGCAGACCATGCAGCTCGTCAGCTGCTTGATTTCAGCCAAAAACTGGATATCAACCTTTTAGACAATGTGGTGAATTGCTTATACCATGGAGAAGGAGCCCAGGTAAAGTAGCTGATCAAAGCTTGATTATTGTTATTACAGTATAACAAAGTTATAGAATAAAATTTAAATTATTTAAAAGGTATTACTTCTGAAACATTTAAATAAATACTTCACAGATACAAATTTGTTTTTAAATCCAACAGCATGGAGCATCTTTTACATCAGTTGAATTTTAGCTCTTGTAAAAGTGGTTCTGTAACATGGGGAATTAATTGATATATAACTCTGGTTTCGGTTTTGTTGTGGGGTTGTTTGTTTTTTGTTTTTTTTTTTTTTTAAGATTTATTTATTTATGTATGCAAGAACTGGGGTGCAGGCCAGATGTGCGGTGTTGAGGATTCACCAGAGACAGTGGGAGACAGAACAGGCAAATCTACTGAAGTACACTGCTGAGGGGAGCAGCACGAGAGAGAGGAGAGGTCTGCTGTGCCCTGTGGGTCACCTCCATGGCCTGGGATCGAACTAATGCTGCAGTGGCTACAGATAGTATCATGGTGCTGTGATTAACCCATTGTACCACCTGGAGGCCCCTTAAGTCTGTTTTGACTTATTTAAGGTTTTATTTATTTATTTTTAAATTTATTTACTTATTTATGCATACAAGAGCTGGGGTACAGGCCAGAGTCCAGGAAGGCGAGAGGATTCACCAGACAGAGCAGGGAGCAGAAGAGGCAGACTGACTGAAACACTGCCGAAGGCAGCAGCGAGCGAGGCAGGAGAGGTCTGCTGCACCATGTGGGTCCCCTCCCTGGCCCGCGGCAGGGATCGAATTCGTGCTGCAGTGGTTGCGGTTTTCTTCATAGTGCATAGTGCTTAACCCACTGCGCCACCAGGGAGGCCCTTATTTAAGGTTTTATAAAGATGAGTGGTAAATATCTATTAGTACAGTCATACTGCCGAATGTTAGGTTCCTGGTAGATATGTTTTACTACATAAGAAGTTATATATATTTAAGATAATGCTTTATTTTCTTGTGTTATTTTTAAAATGTTTAGTTTGTAGAAGAACTGGGGATGTAGGTCAGAGGCAGGGTGGGGATGTATGTGAGAGGATTCACCAGAGACTGTTGGGAGCAGAACAGGCAGATTTTACTAACATACACTGTAAAGGGAGCAGTGGGCCAGGCAGGATAAGTGGTGGGTGACATACGTGGTTTAGCTACCTGGGTGGGGATCAAACTAAGGCCGCAGAGGTGACAGCACTGAGACTTAACCCTAGGCCACTAGGGATGCCCAGGTAATACTATTATTTACATGGTTAAATCCTGAATGCTATCATATTTTCTAGACACCTGAAAAGTGGGTGGTGATATCTTTTAGCTAGTCCAAGAGGCATTGGTATAAGAATATTAGCACCTCAAAAATACTTGTTTTTTTTTTCTGAATTTGAATATTAAGTTACAGCTAGAGAGAGAAATTAAAAGGTAAAGGCACCATGGAAGTTGTATGAATGGAAAAAGTTACTGTGCAGTGATTTTTGTATGTTTGTTCGTTCAGTTTTGAACTTTTGATCACTGTTCTCTCTAAAAGCATTCCTCAAAAAGTTATTTGATCCATATTATATATGTTACTCGTGTATATTCATTGTAAACTTTTAAGCTTCATTCTAAGGTAGATGTATGGAAAGCAGATGTTTTTGAAAGAAAATACAAAAGTAAGGTTAAAATTCATGTAGTGAAGTTGGATTAGATTTTGACTATTAAAAGTACAGGTGTGGTGGTCTCCCTGGTGGCACAGGGGTTAAGCAATCTGCCTTCTGTTCCCCACTCTGTCTCTGGTGAATCCTCTCAGAGGCCCCCACAACTCTGGCTTGTACCCCAGTTCTTGAATGCATAAATAAATCTTTTTTAAAAATAAAAGTATAAGTTTGTAGCTATTAGAAGATGGGCGTTTGAGTTTTTCACCTTTTTCAACTACAGTTGTTTGACCTACTTTATAACATTTTAAGGTTAGATGAATAAAATATTGTGGACTCATAACTGAAATGGCAATCATTTTTATAGTGTAGAATATGTTGTAACCGTACTTCTAATAATGTTTCACAATATGAGGTTTAATGTTTAGTCTCAAATTTGGCTTTGTAATAAAAAGTGAATTAGAAAAGTGTTTTTAAATGTTTTCTACTTAAAAAGGGAAAAAGTTAATTTTTCTAGAGATTTTTCCTGATTGTATGTTTCATGTGACAAATCAGTTTGATAATGATAATCAGTAAACTGATATTTGTTAAAGATAAGCAAATGGGGGCCCTCCTTAAGCAACGCACTATGAAGCAAACCTCAGCCACTGCAGCACAAGTTCGATCCCTGCTGCTGTCTGGGGAGGTGACCCACATGGTGCAGCAGACCTCTCCTGCCTGCCCCCTGCTCTGTTTGGTGTATTCTCTCACCTCCCTGCACCTCTGGCCTGTACCCCAGTGCTTGTATGCATAAATAAATAAATCTTTTTTTAAAAAAAAAAGCAAATGGGTTTAGTGCGCAGCATCAATTAAGAACCCCTTTCATCTCTTTTAACCTGTAGGCAGAGTTTTGCTTAGCCTGGGTAGTTAATAGTAAGATGTTAGCAGTGTAACATTAGGGACTACCTTTTCTTATAAGCATTTCTGGTGTTTTTGTTGGGGGGACAGATATGGAAGTGTTTTGAAGTTGTCTCCAGTAGTGGTTTCTAACTGTCTAAAACTCTTACTGCTTAGCAGCTAAAATGTTTTTCGATTAGTAATTTAGGGAAATGTTATATTTTTCTTAATATTTTTGTATCTTTACATTCTGGGGTTTTAAGTTACAGGAACATTGGATGTGGGGTTACAGCAAGATAAAGACACTAGTATGCAAAAGCTAGTAATAACTTCAGAGTAAAACTACAATGAAGACAAAACATAGTTTGTGTAGAGATTGAAATGAAAAATGAGAAGAATTACATATATAGAAAGCTCATCACTTTATAAGATCTGACAAATTGTTGATAGTTTCTCGATCAAGTGACCTACGAGGCATGGCTCTTGCTATCCTAATCCCATATCCTCTTGGTGTTTTCTATTTTATGTGTAAGTCTAGTTAAGTTTCAATTCTAGCTAGATACCAGTATTTTAAGGGAGAGAATCAAAACATGACTAAAATGTGTTTTGGCCCTAGATAACTTCACGTCGCTATTCTTTTCACATCATTTAAAGGTAACAAGACTATCCTTTAATAAGATCAAATAGGAAATACCTAAGATTTGTATTTTAAATACTTATAATCTAGTTCGTTTTTTCTTAATAAAGATTTATTTATGCATGTAAGAACTGGGGTGTGGGCCGGTGGGGTGGGGTTGGGAGTGAGAGGATCCAGCAGAGACAGAGTCGGGGACAGAACAGGCAGATCAACTGAAACACACTGCTGAGGGGAGCAGCCAGTGAGGCGGCAGGGATTTGAACAAGTTTGCTCCATAGTGCGTTGCTTAACCCACTGTGCCACCAGGGAGTTCTAACATGAGGCCCTCAGTGTAGAACCTAGGAAACTAATTTTCCTTTCAAGATTGCTGGTTGTTCATTCTAATAGTGTTGTCAGGGTACAGAATATGTATTTTAAAGAATGCATATTGTTTCTGAGTGAATTATGGGAAAATCATGATTGTGGTATTGTCTTTTGCTTGGGGGAAAGAATTTTTAACCTTAAAATAGAAAGGTGATCATTCGTTCATTCATTTTGCAAATTAGAATGAAAGCCAAGAAGGTTGTAAGGTGTCTGTATCAGAGGTCAGTGACAATAAGAAAGCATCTCTTCCCTTCCCTTTTGATAGTTTTTGTTTATAATCCATACAATTAAAGGCTGGGCAAGTAAGTCTTAAGAGAAGGGTGAGATATTTTTAAACCATGGAACTTTATTTTTTGCTTACAACATAGAAGTAGGTTAAAAGAAATAGGGAGGGTCGAGTTGGGTGTTAAAGGTTGAAAAGGTTAACTGTTGCTTTTTGAAGATAAAAAAAATCAAATGAAAAACCTTTGATGAAATGTGACATTTCTGTCAAGAAAAACTTAAATGGTTAAAATGAAACTAGATACATAATGTCAGCGTGGCTAGATCTTTAAAAGTCACTTGTCAGGTCTTGCCTCTGTAAAGCTGTGAGTGAGGGGAAGCTATAGTAGGTGAAGAATATTGCAGGCTTTCCATAGCATACTCTTTTTAAGTAACATTTAGTAACCTCACAGTTAATGAAATTTATATATGTGCTGTAAAAATACTGATCAAAAAAGACAAAATTCATGAAGATTATCACTAAATAAAGGAAATGGCATTGGAAGAGGTATAAAGGTGACTTGCATTGTTTTAGCGCTTTTAGGTTTAAAGGAGAAATACAAGAACAATAAAATGTTAGCATTTGTTGAAATTTGGAGACTTGAGGTTTTATATTTAGCTGTAGGATTTTGGGATAAGGATATTTTGGTGACTCTTGCAAAGCAGAGTATACCAAGTAATGTGTCTAAGTAGATAAGAATTTTTGTTTGTTGCTTTGGAATAATTGTAAAATCTGTGAACACTTTTCCATCAGTATATCTTTAACATTTGTTGAATTTAAGTTGTTTTGAAAAGACCAACTAAGGCAGATTGGAGGGGGGAAATCTGGCTTAAGCAATAAATACTCCCATATTTAATTGAAGTTTGATAATTGAGTTGTGATAACACATTTTTAATGAATGATTTTAAATAACAAGTGATCTTAAAATTCTTTTGTACACTATTTTAGCAAAGAATGGCTCAAGAAGTATTGACACATTTAAAGGAGCACCCTGATGCGTGGACAAGAGTTGACACAATTTTGGAATTTTCACAGAATATGAACACGAAAGTAAGCAAGTGGTGGTTTTAAAATCCATTATTTCTTCTTTTCTTCCAGTCATAAACTTTGAGGAAGGTATCTCATTTTTAGTATTAGCATTTGTTATCTCAAATCATTTAATACTGTTAACTAATTTCAAAATTTAGTCTTAAACATAGAATTCTTGCAAATAGTCCTAAGAATTATGAATAAAGTTTTGTAATTGGGACTAGTATGCAAGGTGACTCTTTTGTTGTTTGTTATTTTTTTCTCTCTCTCTCTAGAATGTGTTTAGATTTAAGTAGAATAAATTCTGAATGTTATTCAGAGACGAAACATTAGAGGAATGATTTTGGGCAAGTAATCAATATAATACAGGCTAGGCACCTCCAGTACCAAGTTGTGAGAGCAGCGTAAAACCCTACTCCATGGTACCAATGCATTTAATGGGACAGCACTCCGTTTTTATTTACAATTGAAAATGTTATGATTTGGGTCCTTTTTTCTTAAGTTTGAACAGAAGGGTTGATCAAAAATGTGTTTTGACTGTTTTAGGCTTGATGCTTCACACTTCTCTTTAAACTGCCTTAAAGTAATAAATACCATGCATGGCATTCTGTTTAATACACACTAGGTTTCCACTTGATATACATTGTGTTAAAACAGAAAATAGCCATGTTCACATCTGTTTCTGAAATCAGACTGTGTTAATTAACAGCTTTAAAATATTAATTAGTTTTGACATCTTGTAAATTTTAGGGCAAAAATACGGTCCAGAACTTCCTCAAAGTGCTAACCTTAAGTAACTTAACAGTGTTTGCCTGTTTGCTTGCCTGGTAAATTTTGCTTTTTATACTGACAGACATTACTAATGTTTAAGTTGATTTATCAACAGTATTTTTAAAAACTCAATTTTGTCTTGTGAAAAATGAGATGATTAGAGGAACAGAAAGAAAGCAACAGGTAAAGAATTCTTCCATTTACATAAATTACAAATGATTTGGTGCTAAATTTATGCACTATGACATTTGGCTTTTATGCAATCATTTTTTTTTCTTTAAAGATGTTAACACTACCTGATATTAATCATAATGTTCCATTATGTTGATTGCTTGTAATAGGAAGAAAAGGGGTGTCTTCCTGTGCAACTGACACAGCTAGGCTTTGACGGCAGGCCTCCACAAGGTCTACCCTTTTGATTCCCTTTAACTGAATTCTGTTCATCAATTGTTTTTGTTTCATGGGTGGTGGGAGGGGAAAGGGGGAATTCAATGCATAAAATAAGTATTTCTAAGGGCTCAGTAGAAATTTCTACCATAGGGATCATTTCATGCATTTATTTTTTCATTTAGTCTTTGCTGTTATCTGTCCCTCATCTTCATAACTCAGCAGTGGATTTCTCAAGTCCTGAAATGTGAAGCAGAAATGTAATTCTTTAGACTGCATTTGGATTACTTCTCAGTATTTCCAAAGTAGACATTTAATCATTTGCCTTCAGATTTTGGACCAAGTATTCTTACTCAAAGGAATGTGAATTCTCTCACATAAAATCTTAAAATCTTACGAATTTGAGTTTTAGGATATAATAGTAATGTATGTAGTGTGTGAAAAGCTTTTATTGGACTTCTACTACAACCCATTGGCAGTAAGATAAAAATGTGGATTGTAGCTTTAGTAAATTTAGGCTACCTTTTTATATTTGGAGAGTAAACGACTGAGGATTAGTAAATAGTAATTTAGGTAACAAAGCATCAGGCATGAAGTAAGGAATGAAACATGAAAGAAAGGGGGGAAGTATCTTTCAATTAAAAGGTATAAACTTAAAAGATGAGAAAATAATGGTGAAGTCATTGAGAGGCTTAGTGGTTTATTTTGGTGGTTTTGTTTTTGATGATCGTTTAATTGGTTGAACATTTGCAAGAAAGATACATTCTGTGTAGTAGAAACATTGTCTTCACTTAATAAAACTGGTAATTTGATTTTATATCTATAAAATTACAAAAGGTTTTTAGAAAAATGTGGGCTTTTTTTTTACAGTTAACTTGGAATTCTAGACTATCATAAACATACCTTTTACATTTTTCTGAGGCCTAGAACATAAAAAGATTTAAATAAATAGGATGAAAGCCTCACTATTTACTGCTGGTTATGAAACCTTTTAATGGCATCAAATTTTAGAATTTTGCTTTGGCTTAGTTACCATTTTGGAATTCTTAAGGATTGTTTTGCAAATGTAGGCTTTGAGAGGAAATTACGAAATTTTCCTGAAGTATAAAATGTTAAAATGAAAGAAAACAGCAAAAACATTTACTGTTTGAGCACAATGTAGTTTGGGACAGTCTATATTGTGCTTTGGATAAAATGAGCATTCACATGATCCCTTTGGTTGAAATACTAATAATGCTCCTATTTTATTGTGTGATGACTAACCATTTTAAAGATGAACTCTTATTCTCAGCCAAAACTTGCAATCTGAGGTTATATGGCTATGTATGAATGAGTTTACCTTTCAGGTATTGTAGCTGATTGTTTATTAATTCAGCCAGTTAAAATAAACCACAACAGTTTTGTCCTTTTCTTCCTCTTGTCTATCCACACTAATTGGTCATGGTAATAATTTTGGGTAGTGACTCGGAGCATTGTAAATTCTTATAAAGGTTGTTGACTATTTAGAGTGAGTAACCAACAGGAGGGATAAAATGACTTAAAAGTGGTGTCTGTATTTATTAATTTTCATAGGAAGGAATACCTGAAAGGTAGATACAGATTGCAACATGCATTTGTGTATTATTTTGACTGTGCACAAAAGTTTATCTTTAAATTAGTAGAAATAGCAACTTAAGGGTGGGGTTAAAATTTAAAATACACCCGTGGGCTGTCTTGCTGCTCCTTAAGTAACACACCAGTGATGTTTGTAAATGCTTTCTGTGGAAAGTATCTGTGACAATACTTTAATACTTGGCCAAAAGCTTATAACTCCTAGAGGATGGTAGGAAGCTTGAGAAGCATCCAAGCTGCTAAATTCTTAGGAGCCTGGTCGTGTTAAAGTACGTGAGCCTGTGAGCAGTCATTTATGCTGTGAATTCATACCTGGCTGCTAATTTTTCTTCTACAGATAAGCCCATTTGGCTGCTAAAGGGCTTTTTATTTGGTTTTTCCTACTGGTGTGAGCATGTATAAACAGCAGGACATTAAATAGAGTAGTAAACAAAGTGAGGAAAATGCATGAAAACTCAGTATATGGGTGAATAGATACTTGTTTAATATTTGTAATTAAACTTGGTAGCATAATGTTTTTGAAACTTTAGATGTAAATGTGTGAATGTCTGTCCATTTGTGAATCCTGAAAGATGCCAGTCTTATAACAATATACTCACATGCTTCTATTCTCCAATTTTCAGTATTATGGACTACAAATTTTGGAAAATGTGATAAAAACAAGGTGGAAGATTCTTCCAAGGAACCAATGTGAAGGTAGGAAAAGAATTGTAAAATTAAACTTTATTATTCCTGGCATTTAAATTACAGTTGAAGATGGATTGGAGTGGTGAATTCTTAATAGTTCATTATGCTACAGTGGAAGTTACTGCTTTCATCCTGTGGTATTACAGATTTTATACTGGAGGTGAAGGACAAATAAGGTTATCTGTGGAGGAAGGATCAGACTGGTCAAACCTTTTGTCATAAATATTGTTGTGGAAAATACGTATCAACTAATAGTTAATCCTAGACCATGTCTATAATGAATGATATTTGTATATGTGCTCTTAATACTTTACCATTAACTGAGTTAGATACAAGTTTTGTAATGCAATAGTATATAAGTTTAACAGCAGAGGAAATAGCAGGTTCTGGAAAACCACAACAGTTTAACCTTTTGAAGATTTGGTGCGCCTTAAAAGGGATGACTTTTTTTTTTAATGACATAACAGAAAGTGGTATGATATACCTGGTTTTAATATTTAGCTTTTCTTTATATCTATCTGATCTTGGTAAAAGGTGTTAATAGTTTGGGTAACCTGGAGCAAGGTTAGTCTTAGGAAGTCTAATGCAGTTATGTAGTATTCATACTGTCTCTCTTACCTAATATATATCCTTGTTTATCTCTGAAAAATATAAATAGAAGTCTGGACTATTTCTGCCAGCATTTTCTGTTAAAATGTGTCCCCTTTGACTATTTTTAGGTTTTTTTTTTTTTTTTTTTGAACTTTTATTGGTGACATGGATTTACTCAGTCTGACTTAAATTTTTATATTAGCACGTTAGAAGTGAGTTAGGCTTTTTTTAAAGTAACATTGGTTTACAGTGAATAATGACTATTTTTAATGGCAGTATCCTTACAGCATAAAATAAAGACTAAGGATGATAAATGCAGATAGCTGCCATATCTTTAGGCTTCATGGTGTAAGTTTTTAATTTGACATTCCACATTGCTGAGCCTTTCCTTTGAGAAGTCCTCTCGCCCAAAGTTCTGCTAAAAAAAAAAAACTGTATAAACCTACCACTCTAATTGAGTTAATAAATTTTAATAAATTCTAATCTTATCAATGAAATTGTGTATAAATATTCAGAATGCTCATTGTACTTTGATTGGTTTACTCTTAATTCTCATACTTGCCAATTTTTCAGTTGACATTTATGATGCTTTGTACATCTCACCTTGGGAGACTTGGTCAAAAATATGTTGATGCTCTTCAGAGTTTTTCCTCAGTAGGTAAAAGATCTGCCCAAAATTCATCAGGTGGTCATAATTTCCAGCATTTCTTTTTAAAAATATTTACTATTGCATAGATCTGGGGTGTAGGCCAGAGGTGTGGGAGATGAGAGGATTTGCCAGCCAGAGTTGGGTGCAGAATAAGAGGATTTACTAAAATACTACTAAGGGAAACAGCAGTAAGTGAGAGAGGAGAGGTTTCCTGTGCCTAGTGTAGGTCAGCTCCCTGACTGGGTATTGAATTTAGGCCAGAGTGGTGGTGGTGCTGAGACTTAACCCCGAGGTCACCAGGGAGGCACCAATTACTAGAATTTTTTTGTATAAAACCGAAGAAAATGCTATAAAAGCTGACTTTGCCAAAATTTATCCTTTGGAAAAGGTTTTTTTTTTTTTAAGAAATGAAATGATAGGGAAGAAATAGTACCTCCCAAAGAGGTCCTTTTAAAAAGTTTAATATTTATTATGGCATAGAATCATTTCTCTTTTTTTAAAGATTTATTTATGCATGAAAGAGCTAGTGTACATGCCAGTCGAGGGAGGGAGGTGAGAGGATTCACCAGAGACAGAGCAAGGAACAGAACAGGCAGATGGACTGAGTGGATGTTCCACTCGCTGAGTGGAACAGCGAGTGAGGCAGGAGAGGTCTGTACCATGTGGGGTCCTCTTCCTGACTGGGGAATGAACTGGTGTTGCTGTGCCGCGATACTCCACAGAGCGGCGCTCAACCTGTTGTGCCACCAGAAATCATGTTCTTTGACCTCAAAAATTAGTAGTACAGCTTGACTATGTGGCCCAAAGAGATCCTTTAAACTTAATTTATAGGCACAAATATGTCTTGTTTTCTAAACACCTAAATCTCTGTTTCTTATCACATAGGATTATACTAGAGAATTCTCAAGATTCTTGTCCAGCTTTAAAAGTAAATAATTTTATCAGCATAAAGTGGTTTATTAGCGAAAAATTAGAAACTAATGGCTTACTTGAAGATTTGGTATCTTGTGTTTTACACATGAATGGGAGTGGTTTTTATCACAAAGTTGCAGTAAGTTCTTACACATTTATATGGAAATATACACATTGTAGGCAACACAGACTATCTACTTTTAAAAACCTATCTTTGAAAAAACTGGAGTAGGGGAAGAGTTGATTATTTTGACTAAAGAGGATTTTGTTTTATTAGTGTGTACCTATTCTGTGTTAGTGAGATAACCTCTGCAGGCATATTTTAAAAACATCACAAACACCTTTCCCCCCCAGCATCTCTCCCTCCTCCTAATACTAATGGTAAGTTTAAATAGGGTGTTAACTTTGTAAAAAGTACTTTGATTACTCTGTCAGCCATACAAGGTTGCCATTTTACATGTAGATAAAAGTGTGATATAACTTTAACAGGGTCTTTCATAGACTTCACTATTAAAAGAGTGTATAAAATGGATCCCCCAGACTATGTTAGTAAACTTTAGGTTTAGGCATGCAACTATTATATTTTTGATGATTCATATTTCTCATTAGGACAAAAAGTCAATACAATATTTTCATCTTCTATACATAGTTATACTGGAAATTTTTTTCATTCTTAAGATGTATCTCAAAACATCCTAATGTTCCTGAAGGTTTATTTTCCTTCATGTTTAAGTAACTTTGGTACAGGCTTGACTTGGAGATATTGAAGGCTCAGTTCCAGACAACTGCAATAAAATGAGTCGTAAAATACTGTTTTCTTGGTGCATTAAAAAGTTAAGTTACAGTATACTGTAGTTTTTTAATTGTACTATAGTATTGTCTTAAAAGTTAATGTGGATAACAATAAAATATGGTGAACATGTTGGAAAAATGATATTTGGGAAACAGTAAAATGGAGTATACCTGTATTGGAAATAACTTCCAATATATCATTTATTCCTTTTGTATATAGCTGTCATACCTTTTAAATCTTTGTTTCTCACTTGTTCAAAGCTCTGTTAGGTATTAAGACTATACATAAATACCCTTACTTAAAAGGTTCATAGGTGTGAAGATAAAAACATGCTTTTAAATTAAAAAGAAATATCATTAAGTAATGTATATATAACGAATGCTACATGTGCTAAGAGAACAATTAGTTTGGGTGCTTTTTAGACAGGATCATTCACAAAATTGGCAATGCATTTGATGTATTTAAAAGGAAGAATATATACAGCTGCACGAATAGCATGAAAAAGTAAGTCTACTTTTTTTTTTAACCTAGTATTTCTTTTTACCTGCTTTATAGGTACCTGTTCATAAATATGTTAATTTCTATGTAATTTTAGGGCAATGGCGTTTTTTATTTTGACCATTTGTCTAAAGCACTTTGCCAGGAAAATCACTTGACAATTCAAGAATGGGTTATAGATATCTCTTGCTATGTGTTCCCTTAGTGTATCCTGTACCAGGAGATCACAGATGAATAGAATTTCAGTGAGCAGAAGACATGCAGATGATAATTAGAAAAGTAAGGAAAAATTTTAAAACATTTAATGAAAATACTTTTTTTTTTTTTTTTAAAGTAAGGGAGATACAACCTCAAAATAATAAACATTTATGTAACGAAGTCTTATTACATTGTTCTGGTTTTTCACTTCATTTTGAGCCAGAAAAATGTAAATTCTTGGGGTGGGGGCAATTAGTTGGTTAGGGGCGTAGTCTCCCCAGCATAACATTTATCAACCTTAGCTATCCTTGTTCTTTTTCTCACTCTAACCTACTCCCCAAAATATAAGCTCATGATGTCAGCATTCTTATTGTTCGGTGCTTAGGTCTCAGTATATAATTATTCAGTTAATGAATAGCTTATCACTCATTTAATGTTCTCTCACTCCATTCCTCTACTTTAAAGGTCTAATGACTTTCCCAGTGTTTGTGTTCTTTGTGTTTGTGTAAGTTTTGCTGGGAATATTTGCATATGAGTAAGTCAAAAACTTACTATGTAGTGAGTCAAATATTTTTGACTTAAAATGAAGGGGAAATTTTGATAATGTGAAGTATAATTTCCACATAAGAGAGTAGTAACTATTAACTAAAGTCTTGTTTAAGACTTTGTTGAATTCTCTATTTTGGCTGCATATCAGTTTTCATTATCCAGGTAAACCCCACCCCACCCCCATTTTTAAAGAATGATTTTAAAGATTCAAGCTATCAAGAATGGGGGTGAATGTTCCTTTGTTCCGCCTTGAAATGGAGGATTACTGTAACTGTATGAAGGTATTGCTACATTTTTTAGTGTAAAGTGGAGGATTGTTTTAATCTGTTAAGGCATGTTACAGATCATTTTATGTTAACTTGCTCACATTGATTAGGGAATGATGGAATTTATGAGGAAAGGAATATAAACTGATACAGCCATAATTGGGCATTTTAGAAGTTGAGGAGCAAGTTTTTGAGTTGTGATTTCATGTCTTAATTATTTCTAAATCATAGAATTAATGTTGTCACTGCCATGCTTCAGATCTCTTGTATATATTTCCCCTCTGCATTTTTTTAGATAAAAGATATAACACATTTAACTGCGTATGCATGCAACTTGATAAGTTTTGGCATAAGATCACTTTCATGTCATACCATAAACATAAAACCACTACTAATCAAGATTTTCATCTTTATGATGACCTTTACCCATCCATCCCCATCTCTGTCACTTGATTATCTGGATCATGTGTTCGGTGTATGTTTAATTGCTCAACTGTTTTCTAAAATAACTATCATTTTTGTATTTGAACTCTGACAGTATATGACTATGCTGAACATCCTCACCAAAGTTTGGTATGCCCTGTATTTGAATTTAGCTGCTTATGTTGCATATATAATGGCTTCTATAATACATTGTCATTTTAATGTTCATTTACAGATGACTAATGCTGTTGGTCATCTTCACTTAATATCACTCCTTACGTATATGTGTTGTAAGGTAATGCTATTATTAATTCCCATTGAACTGAGATGGTTTGTAACATTGTTGAACTAATCTCAGATTTGTCAAGCACACCTATTTGCTATATTTTTGCCAGTTTCAAACCTTGATGGGATGATAGAAGATAAGTGATACTGATTGAATATATTCTTTTAACTTAATAAAACAAGGCAGTGCATCATACATAACTGACAAACTATTTTCTGTCTAAGGTAACAGTTCAGACCCTCCAAAGTTTTCAGATTATGTGGACCTTCCATAAAAGCCTTTCACTTGAGATGTAACAATGTTTTACTCCTTTAGTTTATATCCACATAGCAGTTTAAGAGTCAGAAACTACCTATAGGAAGAGTTTTTTCTTTTTGTAAGATGGCACAAAATTGACCTAACATGCTTATGCATGTGAGTGGGTTTGCCAGATGTGAATTTCAGTAGTATCTAGAAAAAAGAATATTTAAGTGAGATGATAGACATTTTAATTTTTGCACAGTAGTTGAGAAGGGAGTAAGCTCAATTTTACTGGTTTGTAGTTTTACATTTTGTTAATAGTATGTTAAGGCTTTCCATTTATTGTGGTATAGTAACTGAAGGAGAGGAATCAATATGTACCCCTTTAATCACACTTTAAATTTGTCTAAAAATGCATTTTTCTCTTACAAGTAAAACAATCCTTTACATTTTTATTAAAGATTTACTTATGCAAACAAGATTGTGGTGTATACAGGGCAGAGGTGTGGCAGGAGGTGGGGGCGAGCAGATTCACTGGAGACAGAACAGGCGGATAGATTAAAATGCACTGCTGAGGGGAGCAGCAGGCGAGACAGGAGAGGTCTGGTGTGCTGCAGTGGCTGCAGGATGATAGCTTCATAGTGCTGCACCTTAACCCCTTATGCCACTGGGGAGGCCCTAGAACAATCCTTTATTTAGCTGAAGACTTACTGCTTAGCAACTACTGACTAGAGAAGATGCTAACATGTGCATCTTTATGATTTAAATGTTGAAAGTACTGTTTTTGCTTCCATGGAAACATGGCACTATCAGTATTTTGTCAATATTAAATGCTCTGATATTAAAGGGTTTCAGTGACTCCACTAGGAAAATCAGTTCAGTGATAAATTTCTTTTACTCTGTTTTTGAGTATCCAGTATTTGTATTCCTGGGGAATGAGACTAGTGACATTGGTGTGTTAAAAACTTGCAAGATGGACTTCCCTGGTGGTGCAGCAGGTTGAGCGCCGCACTGTGAAGCATCCGTGGCACAGTAGCGCCAGTTCAATCCCCAGTTAGGGTGGGGACCCCACATGGCGCAGCAGACCTCTCCTGCTTCACTCACTGTTCCTCTCAGCAGTGTGTTTCTGTCCATCTGCCTATTCTGCTCCCTGCTTTGTCTCTGGTAAATCATCTCACCCACCCGACAACTCTGGCCTGTATGTACCCCAGCTCTTGTATGCATAAATAAATCTTTTAAAAAACAAACATGAAGATGATGAATGACTTCTAAGATGGAGTTTATATACCCCTTTCAGCCAGCTAGAGTTGATACTGTTCAAATGAAAGATAAATAACTATTTGACATTGCTGCTTTTGTTTGAAATGGACTTTCAGGCATTTTTCTCAGCATTATAAACCTAAACTCTTGGATTTAGAAATTTTAATGTTATAAGATATTTTCCAATAACTAGTTTGGTATTTTTTTACTAGTCAATCTTGTATCAATGGCTGGTGTTTTTTAAAAATAAGTGTTCAATCAATTATTGTAAAGGTTTAGTTTTAAAACTTATATTATGAAGAATGGGATTTGGGAATCCTTTGGCTATTATAAATACACTGACTATCTGTAGGAACCTTCCATTACTTGAATACTGTTTACCTTTTGCTCCATTTATAAAACGAATTTCAGAAGACTCTCAAAAGGGGGAAATACTTAATGATTTAATTGGTAACAGAAACATGGAAGGACCTGTTGGATCCTTTTTCTTTTTCCCTGGTACTAAGAAAGGCTTCAATGTCATATTCTAAACAGAGGCAGCAATGGAAATTTAGACATTCTCTTGGTCCTTGTGACAGATTTAGAAGAAAGCTCTGTCTAGCCTCTCTTCATGTGGTATTGTCATCCATTTAATCACAGTAGACAGTGATTTTATTTTAAACTGTATTGCATGTATAAAGATTTCAGATAATGCTTACTTTTTCATTCTTTGCAGGGGGGTCTTTAATAAATGTAATTTATATGTAAAGGAAGTTGGGTCAGTAATATCAGAATTGTTTTGATTAGAGCTAATGGATAGTAAGAACACAGAAATGTATAATTTAATAAAGTATTATTGTAAGAGTGAATTACCCTGAGTAATTGGTATGATTTAACACACTTGTTTTTAAATAAGTTTAATTTTTCCCCCTTTTTTATATATAATCTTATCAAAATCAGGCCTGATATGGATGGGTATGTCTACAGAACCTCTTGGTATTTTGAGATAATTTCAGACTACAGAAATGTACTGAATGTACAAAATACACTTACACCTAGTTTATTGTCATTTCAGCAACTTACATAACCATAATATAACTTTTAAAACCGAGAAGTTAACACTGGTTCTGTAGTGTTAACTGCAAGATTGACCATAAATTAAATTTCACAGATTTCCTCTCATGTTCTTTATTATATTTCATTTAGTAACTATTAATCTATGACAGATCTATTTAATATATCTCCTGGTACTTAAGATAAGTTCTGGTCGTTTGTATTTATGTATTAAGTTACAGTTGTTTTCTCATGGTTAAACTGAGGTTCCAAATTTTGGCAGGAATACCACACAAGTTAAAGTTGTGTCTTTCTCAAATTAAACGGGGCGGGGTGGGGGGTTGTCGATGGTGTTAATATGTTTATTATTAAATACTCTTAGTTGTTTATAATGACGCTTGTTTTCTGATTTCAAAATTACTTTTTTTTTTTTTTAAGGATTTATTTATGTGTAAAGGAACTAGGGCACAGGCCAGAGTGTGTGAGAGGACTCACCAGAGACCGAGTGGGGACTAGGACAGGCGGATCTTCTGAAATAGACTGCTGAGGGGAGCAGCAGGCAGGACAGGGAGAGTCCTCAAAATTACTTTTTCACTTGGAAATGCATGAATAATCTTGGAGATGATTTGAGACTATACTGATAGTACATTTCTCCTGAAAGATGTGCCCCCCTCCATGTGTTTTAGCATTCTCTGTAGTAGGATCTCATCTGTAATGTTAGTTTTGCCTAATATAGAAGAATTGAGTTTTTCCTTAAGTATCTTAATGAAGTAGTTACGTGCCTTCTATTAATGTTTTACCATTAACACAACGTTTGTAACAACCAGTTAAGAAATCTTTGGCACTTGGCTCAGGCAGTTTCTTAAACTTTTTTCAAATACTATAAATAGCCCAGGTTATATGACATTATTGTACTAATAATTTTTTCATGATGAAGTTCTTTTCTTTTTAAGATTTATTTATTTATGCGTACAAGAACTGGGGTAAAGGCCAGAGGTGTGGGGGGTAAGAGGATCTACCAGAGACAGTGGGGAACAGATCAGTGACTGAAATACACTGCAGAGCGTGAGGCCAAACAGAAGAGGTCTGCTGCGCCATTGGGTCACCTCCTTGGTCAGGGGTTGAACTTGTGCTGCAGTGACTGCGGTTGGCTTCGTAGTGCTTCGCCTTAAGCTGTTGTGCCACCAGAGATTCTTCCCCTCGTCCTCCTCGCTAGGGTTAGCTCCCTGGTCAGGGACCGAAGTTAGTCATCTTAAAAGGGAAGAGTGAATTTACTAATTTTATCTTGCAATGATAGTTTTACAACAAAAATGATTTTGTTGTTTTCAAGTTGGATATAGATATATATATATGTACAGCTAGTTTCTTATGAGTAAATTTCTTAGCCGATTCTTAATGAAAAATTGAAAGGCTAGCACCTGACCTTAAACTGTTTTTTTACATGAACTTATTTATAATGCTTACTTAGTTACATCTTCAGTGTTTTTGTAGTTTTAATACATAAAAGTAAGTTGAGGTACATATTTATTTAAATGAACAACACATTAGTTCCTTGAGTTTTTATTTTAAAATTACATACTTGTGTATTTGAGTGGAATAACATTAAGAAAGTCTGTTTGTAATTGTTAAACCTGTGTTTTGGGAAAATTAGCAAGCAATCTAAAAATTTAGCAGTATGACAAAAATTACTGATTTTTTTAGACCTGCTGGCATTGCTGTATTAATTAATCTATTCTGTTTCCCCTCTCTGTAGTCTTTGTTCCTGAAAATTTGTTATTAACATGCCATAAAAGTGTTGAAAAATTTTTTTTAATAGGAATTAAAAAATACGTTGTTGGCCTCATTATCAAGACATCATCTGACCCAACGTGTGTAGAGGTAAGAACTTTTTTGAAGATTATTGTGACTGTAAAATTGTTTAGATACTGAACCTGCAACTTAAACTCTTTATCACAACATACCCACATAAATCTGCCATCGTTTTTCTTGGTGGGGGAGATATTTCTTGTGTTTTTTTTTTTTTTTTTTTTAAATTATTTTTGCATAGTAGAACCATAGTTAGCCAGAGGTACAGGACTGAGAGGATTCAACAGACAGAATGGGTAGCAAAACATGTGTATTGACTGAAATAAACTGCTAAGGGGAATGGCAGGTGAGATATGTGGGTTAGCTCCCTGGCCAGGGACCGAACTCAGGCCATAGTGGTAATAGCTTGAGGTTTAACCCCTAGGCCATTAGAATTTTGTTTAATCTAAACTTTTTTTTTCCTTAGAAGGAAAAGGTGTATATCGGAAAGTTAAATATGATTCTTGTTCAGGTAAGCCTTTGCTTAATTCACTGTGCTACAGAGTTAAGTGCTACAGTTAATTACAGAATTAAGTGCTACAGTTAAATACTGTGTGCCCATCTCTGTGTTCCAGTATGAATTGGACACTAAAGAATTTTTCATTCTTCTGATGTCTTGCAAGTTTTCTTTTCATGTATTATAGTCTTAATTCACAAGTCATTGCCTTTGAATTTACCACCTTGATATCTATACTTATAGTCTCCTCAAGTAGTCTATAGTCTAACATTGGAAATTTTATATTACCTAGTTTTTATATAGGTGTGCAAGAAACATGGTTTTTTTGGGGGGGGGGTTTAAACTGATGAGTTTTGAAAACATTTGCGTTTTCATGAAGTTTCATCAGCTTTAGACTAAGGATTTTTTGTTGCTAGCATATCTGAATTGGGGAAGAAGGAATATCAAGTACTAACCTTTTATTAATAGGTGGTATTGCAGAATGTCTGGCTGGGTACTCCCTAATGTAAAAAACACACGACAGACTTTAAAATCTAATGCATTTCATTGGGTTTTGGGTTAAAAATTACTCATCCCTAGTTGCAATACCTCCTTTTTTCCAAATTTATGTATGCAAACCCTACTATATATTTCAAGGTCCACATTCCAGCCAAAGAAAATTTCTTACCTGTCCATCACCTTTTTTTTTTTTTTTTTTTTTTTTTAGTTAAATCTTATAGGAAAATTTACATACTTATCTGATAGTGTTGTGCGTGCACATTAGGAATNCCTGTCCATCTCCTTTTTTTTTTTTTTTTTTTTTTTTTAGTTAAATCTTATAGGAAAATTTACATACTTATCTGATAGTGTTGTGCGTGCACATTAGGAATCAGATCAGAAAAATCGGAAAGGCGCCATGGGACATATGAGCAGACTTTTCTCTACGTTGTTCTTTCTACCCAGTATATTCTGTAGATAGTGACACATTTCCTGTTTCAGTCATGAGGAAGAAAATGAAAAGTGTGATTATTTTGTGTTGCTTTTAGTATTATCCATTTTTGAAGTTTGTGTTATTTTTGCCAAGTGAAATGAAAATGACATTTTTTATTTTATTTTAGATACTGAAACAAGAATGGCCCAAACACTGGCCAACATTTATCAGTGACATTGTTGGAGCAAGTAGAACCAGTGAAAGTCTCTGTCAGAATAATATGGTGATTCTTAAACTTTTGAGTGAAGAAGTATTTGATTTCTCTAGTGGACAGATAACTCAAGTGAAAGCTAAGCATTTAAAAGACAGGCAAGTAACTATGGTAGAACTTTTTAAGTAATTCCTCAAATTATGTCAGGAGATTTGAAAGTAGATTATAAGTAAGGTACTGCAGTTGGCATGCAAAATTATTTGTCATTTTTAAGTACAGATTTAAATTACTTTTTTAATATTTATGCATACAAGAATTAGGGGGTATAGGCCAGAGGTATTGAGAGGTTGACAGGATTCACCAGAGACAAAGTGAGGAACACAACAGTCAAATGAACTGAAATACACTGTTGAGGGGAGCAGGGGTGGGACAGAAGAGGTCTGCTGTGCCATGTGGGTCGTCACCTCCCTGGCAGGGGGCTGAACTCATGTTCCAGATGCTTCATAGTGTGATGCTTAACCACTCGTGCTACCAGGGAAGCCCTTGAGATTTAAATAACGTTTAAAGCAGGCTGATACTTAACTGGAGGTTTGAAAAGTTTGTGTTGTATTAAAGATGAGACATATATATGTTGTTACAACAAAATATTGTCATACAGCTCATGCAGGAATAATATGATGAGAGTCCATAGAAACCTTTTTGGGATCTTTTTTACATGGTGTAACAAGTTACAGATTTGCAGGAGGTAACTGTGCCCAACATTAATGAAATTCTTAACTAGTACTGCATCTTTTTAGATCCCCTATAGGTAAGAATACATCATACTTAATATTCATTCCAGTTGGTCATCAAAATCTGTTTAGTTAATTAAATATTGTCATATTTTATCTATATTCCAAACTAGCTTCAAAATTTACTGTTTTGCCTTTGGTTGTTGTATGACCACATTTTAGGGTTTGGAATATACACAGAAAGACACACCCTTTAGATCAAAATGCTCTTACAGCAGTTTTTATAATTGACTTTTAACAGTGACGGTACATGTATTTTTAATGACTTTGTTGCTTTTCATGGTGTTAGGATTGTTTGTATTTACATTGGTGTTTTCTGTGACTGGGTTGTTGAAATTTTGGTTTGTGTGTATCAATTATGGTATACGTGTGTCTTCTAAACTGGTGGCTTTTTTTTTTTTTTTAGCATGTGCAATGAGTTCTCACAAATTTTTCAGCTGTGTCAGTTTGTAATGGTAAGAGCTTTTAATACATTTTTTAAATAACAGTTAATTACAGGAAGATTATTCATAGTGTGGTGTTTTTTGTGTTTTTTGTTGTTGTTGTTGTTACAGGAAAATTCCCAAAATGCTCCACTTGTACATGCAACTTTGGAAACATTGCTCAGATTTCTAAACTGGATTCCACTGGGCTATATTTTTGAGACCAAGTTAATCAGTACATTAATTTATAAGGTAAGGTGAATACATTTCAGTTTTATTTATCCTTGTACAATAGTCTTTCTTTTCTTTTTCTTTTTTTTTTCTTTTAAGATTCATTTATGCATTCAAGAGCTGGGGTTCAGGCCAGAGTTGTGGGCATGGTAAGGATTCACCAGAGACAGAGTGGGGAACAGAACAGGAAGATTAATTAAAATGCACTGCTGAGGGAGGGGGCCCAGTAGGCAAGGCAGGATATGTCTACTATGCCATGTGGGTCACCTCCCTGGCTCAGGATTGGACTTGTGCTGCAGTGGCTGCTGGATGTTTCATAATGCTGTGTTTTAATCCCTTGGGCCACCAGGGATGGCCCATATATTCTTTTCATTTGTAAATTCTCTTTAATAAAGAGGAAATTTTCTACATTCACAACCACTCTTGTTTCCAGAGTGGGGAAAACTGCTCAGCAGTTTTCTATAGTTTTGACTTATTTAGAAATCTCAAAATCATGTTTGTGTCACTTTGTGTCGCATAATCTCATGAATTCCACATGAGCAACTATAACAGTTGAGACACAAGAGCTAAGTAAAATGATGTTCTTGTATGATGGAAAATCTGTTATTCAGATAATATTAAAGCAGTAACAGTTTTGTGGGTTTTTTGTTTTTTTTTTTAAAGATTTTTATGTTGCCGTAAGAACTGGAGTATAGGCTAGAGGTGCTAGGGGGTGAGAGGATTCACCAGACAGAATGGGGAACAAAGCAGGCAGATTGACTGAAATACACTGCTGAGGGGAGTGGCGGGCAAGACCAGGGAGGGGGGAGGTCTGCTGTGCCATGTGGGTCAGCTCCCTGGAAACAGCTTGATAGCGCTGACACTTAACCCCTGTGCCCCCAGGGAGGCTCCAAATCTTATAATTGTTCTTCCACAGATACTGGTTACCAATTCATTATATTATCTTTCCAAATGTTTTCTTGGCAGACATAATGAATAAATTATGTGCTTAATTAAGACCTTTTAAAATTATCTGTTAACTAATATCTAGGGCTTTGTATACAGTGTTTGATTTTAAATTATAATGTGAATTCATAGTATTGGAGCCATTTTACTGATGATTTATAGGAAATTGCTGTTGTCAACAGTATTATAAGAAACATATATGAGATATTTAAGCACTTTTACAAATACTTTGTAAATATATACGAAGTTTTATTTTTATCAGGTATGCCTGTTTAAAACTTGATGCTCACCAAAATGCCATCCACAGTCTATTCCATTTGTATGCATTATAGCAACTACAGTCTTTTTCCACATCTTCACTAATCCTAAATGCATTGCCCATACTAAAATCCTAAGTATTACCTTAGATTATGAAATGTGATATCCTTAAAATTTATGTAATAGGTCCTGAGAAAGGTTTAGCTTTAGTTTTTTTCAGATATCTGAGAGCGTATCAAAAGAAAGCAGTTCGCTACTTATTTACTATCTGATGAAATTTTTTTAAAACATGCAAAATAAAATGTATGCCCTTAAAGCTCTTTCTGTGTTTCTGGTAATTCTGTCTTTGATCCTAATTTTAAATGCTATTTTTCAGGTCATTTATTTTTATGCTTCCCTTTTATTATTATTTTTTTTAATAGTTCCTAAATGTTCCCATGTTTCGAAATGTCTCTCTGAAGTGCCTCACTGAGATTGCTGGTGTAAGTGTAAGCCAATATGAGGAACAATTTGTAACACTATTTACACTGACAATGATGCAGCTAAAACAGGTAATATAGTACTCTTAAAAACTGAACCATGTTAATAACTAAAATAATGGATTAGAGTTGACTGCAATGTTATTGTGTACTTGTTTCATAAAATAAATGGAAAGCTAAAAGTTTTAGGAATGTTTTAATATTTGAACTAAAAGTTTGTATGTTGGTAGCCTCATTTTACAAAATTTAGACTGCTGTCTTTCAGATGTGTGAATGGAAGGGATTATCCAATTCTAGTTTGGTTAGGTATACATTTTATCGCCAAGATTAATTGCTACATGTTTGTCAGCTGAATAACTTGGATATTTTTACAACATTGAGGAGGGGGAACAATCAAAAGCTAGAACTCAAAGAAAAGAAACAGATAACCAAGCAAAGAGTTAGTAAAGAAGATTAAGCTATTTTCTTATCTATGAAAGAACAGTATAATATTAGGATGAAATGAAATATCTTTTGTTTTAAAATGCTGGCTAATAATACATTTTAAACTTGCAGATGCTTCCTTTAAATACTAATATTCGACTTGCATATTCAAATGGAAAAGATGATGAACAAAACTTCATTCAGAATCTCAGTTTGTTTCTCTGCACCTTTCTTAAGGAACATGGTCAACTTATAGAAAAAAGATTAAACCTCAGGGAAACGCTCATGGAGGTAGGCATTTTGGAGCCATTGACATGGAATTCTTTTCATATAATAAAAACAAAAGTGCGCCTTTGTTGGAAATGTACATTTTGAAATCTTTTTTACCTTTTATGCCTTATAAATATATCTTACTGATACTGAGTTAAAATTACAGACCAAGTTTCTTGGTCAGGCATTCTTTATTAATACCAGGCCTTAATTTATCTTTTTTCCAAAAGTTTTTTTATATATGCATACAAGAACTGGAGTAGAGGCCAGAGGTACAGGGAGTGAGAGGAATCATCATAGACAGAATAGGGAACAGAAAAGAAGGATCTACAGAAATACACTGCTGAAGGGAGCAGTGGGCAAGACAGGAGAGGTCTACTGAACCATGTGGGTTAACTCCCTGTCCAGGATCAAATTCATGCTGCATTGGCTGACAATAGCTTGATAACGCTGAGATTTTAACACCTACACCACCAGGGAAGCCCCCAGGCCATAATTTATAATCAGAATTCCTAAAGGATATTTACACATCATATATATAATAGGAGAAATCTAGACATTTTCAGAGTGCAGGTATCCATGACAGTACATTCAGTCTTGTGAAACATTATCTATTCCAAAATACTGTCGTCCTCTTCAGAGGATTCGAGTCTCTTTACTCAAAGCCTCTTAATCTCTCCCCAGCCTCCTCCCAACCACAAATTTGTCTCTAGGTTAGCCTGTTTAAGGTATTTTACTAGCTTCTTTCACTAAGCATGTTTTCTACTTATATTACAACATCTAATAATTGTGCTCTTATAGTATAATGTATGGATACAGTCTTTGATTACCAAAGAGTTGGGGTACAGAGTTTGGAAAATGCACTTTTCATTGTGCTAATGTTATAAAGGATACTTAAAAAAACCTAAGATGGTATAGCTTACTACACCTATGGTGTATATATAGGACCAGCATTGCATGTATGTTCAAACAGTGAACAAGATTATATCTGTTACACATGACTGTCCCATCTTCTACATTTATCAGCTGATGGACATTTAAGTTTCCAACTTTTTTGGATATGTGTGTGTGTGTGAAGATTTATTTATGCTTCCAAGAACTGTGGGGTATAGGCCAGAGGTACGTGAGGTGAAGGAGGATTCACCAGACAGAGTGGGGAACAGAACAGGTGAACAGACTGAAATACACTGCTAAGTGGAACAGCGGGTGAAGCAGGGGAGGTATGCAGTATCTGGGTCACCTCCCTGGGCCAGTGGTCGAACTTGTGCTGCAGTAAATGCGTACGCTTCATAGTGTGGTGCTTAACCCCTTGGGCCACCAGGGGGGCCCGCCACCTTTTTGGTTATTAGCATCAAATGTCATTTAAGGTCATTGCCTTCAAGGAAACATAATAAAAATGTATATTGGCCAGCTGCTATGTAAAGGTTTTTTAAATGTTCGAGGATATGTCAAAAATAACTTCGTTTGAGAATTTCTAGTCAGTTGAATGCTGGAACCTCAGACCAGAGCTGTACAGAATAAAACCTGAGTGTGTAATTCCCACTAACAGAACAAGTAGACATTTGAAGCTGGTTAATAATAATGTCTACAGTTTATGTATTAATTGTATTGGTGTTTATAGGCACTTCATTATATGTTGCTGGTGTCAGAAGTGGAGGAAACTGAAATCTTTAAGATTTGTCTTGAGTACTGGAATCATTTGGCAGCTGAACTCTATAGAGAGAGCCCATTCTCTACATCTGCTTCTCCATTGCTCTCTGGAAGTCAACATTTTGATGTTCCTCCTAGGAGACAGTTGTATTTGCCTGTGTTATCCAAGGTAATGATAGAGAGTATAGTTAATGTTCTTCCTGTAGTGTGATTTTTTGAAAACTAAATACATACTGGTTTTTATTTTTTGGCTAATGTATTCAATAAGCTTACCCAAAAGGGATTTGACAGTTCCTCTACATGTATTGAAAACTGAAACACAAAAGGCATTGATTTAAAGAGCTGTTGTTTGCAAACATATAGTCCTTGTATAAACACCAAAATCACTTGTAATTTTCTTAGAAATAACAAGTCACCCACCAAACTACTAAATCACGGTATGGAAATGAGACAGGTAGCTTAACTATTGATTTTGTTTTGTTTCTGTTGCCATCTTAAATAGGACTTGAAAACCATTCGTACAGAGTTTAACATTAATACTTATTTATATCCTTGTGGGGATTATGTATGGTATGTTGGCATTACATCCACATTTTAAGTATCTATTACTTTTGATGTTACTGATTCAAACAATTAACCTATTTTTATTGATTGGTTTATTGTTGAATAGGTTCGTTTGTTGATGGTTAGTCGTATGGCTAAACCAGAGGAAGTATTGGTTGTTGAAAATGATCAGGGAGAAGTTGTACGGGAATTCATGAAGGATACAGATTCCATAAATTTATATAAGAATATGAGAGAAACATTAGGTAAGTTAATGTATTATTTGCCTTTGTATTTCTATACTGAGGTGAGAATAATTTTAAGAAATGTAGATACACTTAGTCTCTGAATTTTATTTAAAAACCATATTTTTATTAACATGCACTTGAGTTTTGCATTTAAAACACCTGAAACTTCCTCTCTTTTGTAGTTTACCTTACTCATCTGGATTATGTAGATACAGAAAGAATAATGACTGAGAAGCTTCACAATCAAGTGAATGGTACTGAGTGGTCATGGAAAAATTTGAATACATTGTGTTGGGCAATAGGCTCCATTAGTGGAGCAATGCATGAAGAAGATGAAAAACGATTTCTTGTCACTGTTATAAAGGTATGCAAGTGATATGTATGGTCTTTACTTATACATATTTTATAATTGTAAATGACTAAAATATTACTGTATTTTACAGGATCTATTAGGATTATGTGAACAGAAAAGAGGCAAAGATAATAAAGCCATTATTGCATCAAATATCATGTATATAGTAGGTCAATACCCAAGATTTTTGAGAGCCCACTGGAAATTTTTGAAGACTGTAGTTAACAAGCTTTTTGAATTCATGCATGGTAAATCCTCGTTTTATTTTATGTTTTACTTTGTGAAACAAATACAAAATTTTTCTTAAACAATTTTTGTTTTATTTTGTTAGAGACCCATGATGGTGTCCAGGACATGGCATGTGATACTTTCATTAAAATAGCTCAAAAATGTCGCAGGCACTTTGTTCAAGTTCAGGTTGGAGAAGTAATGCCATTTATTGATGAAATCTTGAACAACATTAATACTATAATTTGTGATCTTCAACCTCAGCAGGTATGTAAAGCATCATTCATAATAAGTAGCTATTGTTTTAATTAAAATTCATGAATAGGAGTAGGGTACCATTATCTGATTACAGTGTCTCTAATTCCAGGTTTTCGTAGAGGCAGAAATTTAACCAGAAGTTTGTTACATCACTTTAATAAAACTAGTTTTAATACCGTGTATTCTTTGTGCATTGTTTGCTTATTGTATTTAAAAACAAAATCTATTAAAAATACAGGTTCATACATTTTATGAAGCTGTGGGCTACATGATTGGTGCACAGACCGACCAAACAGTACAGGAACATTTGATAGAAAAATATATGCTACTCCCTAATCAAGTTTGGGATAGCATAATCCAACAGGCAACAAAAGTAAGTTACATCACTTTTTCTTAAATTTTTAGTGGGATTTCAGAATATTGTTACCTACAAAAGTAGTAAAAATATGTGATCCATAATTTCTTTTATGTGTGCTTTTAAAAGTTGTAATGTATTTTTATTCTATTTTGTTGGTAAATGGGGGATATTTTATTCCATTCTTAGTTGTAGGTATAGGTTATAAAGATCTGTGGGTTTTTTACCATATCGATTTAAAATGTAATGGTGGTGTGGCGTAAGGAAGCTAATAATGATTTTTTAGCAATTAAAATAATTCTGATGAGATAAATTGAAATTTTTTCCTTCACAGAATGTGGATATACTTAAAGATCCTGAAACAGTCAAGCAGCTTGGTAGCATATTAAAAACAAATGTGAGAGCCTGCAAAGCTGTTGGACACCCCTTTGTAATTCAACTTGGAAGAATTTATTTAGATATGCTTAATGTGTACAAGTGCCTCAGTGAAAATATTTCTGCAGCTATCCAAGCTAATGGTAAGTGATTGGGAGTACTTACAAATGATGTGTTCATGACCTTAATGTAAATATTCAGGTTTTCTCTATAGATTACATTACTCTTCCCATATTCCAGATGTCCCTAAATTTTTTTTAGTCTGTTTGATGACCCTTTCTCTTACACTAATAGGTTAAATGTGTTTTTTCAATAAATTCTTTTTGCATATAAGATTTTTCAGTGGTAAATAAGAACTAGTAGAGTGTGAAACATATGTTGACTAACTAGATTTTCAGTTGTCAAATTGTATTCCACTTAATTTTTTTTTTAATAGGTGAGATGGTAACAAAGCAACCATTGATTAGAAGTATGCGAACAGTTAAAAGGGAAACATTAAAGTTAATATCTGGTTGGGTTAGCCGGTCCAATGATCCACAGATGGTAAGTTAGAGATATTGTACTCCTTTGTTTTCTTCAGTTGATGGTACTCTCTGTATATACATCTTTATACCTCTCAGCTATTTAAAAGTAATTTAAAGGCCAACATTTGGGATTGTGTGATTGCATCCTATTTATTGGAGTTTTTCAATACAGAACTCTAAAAAGAATAATAGTTATAAAACATCTTCAAAGAAATTGCTATCAGTTAGTGGCTGAAGAAGCTGGTCACTTTTACTATATATAAATAGACTTGGTCTATGGTATTCAAGTGAAATTTTGTGTTCCTCATCATTTTTTCCAGAGAAACACCGTTTACAAAGCAAGGTATAGTAGTAAGTGCTTCCCACTGAGATACTTGAAAATCTCTTGGCCTCTCATGCCTTTTAATCTTAAATCATTTCTAGAAAGAAAGCATTTCATGAAACTAGTTTGTCTCCATATACCTCAACCTGCAAAGTTAAAAATTTTTTTTTATGTTTTTTCACCATACCGTTCTCTTGATACTAGAAACTCAACAATATTCTATTCTGTTATTGCTGCTATATGAAATAGCAGTTGACAAGTGTGCTCTTTACTTTTGTAATTTTTAAATTTCTGGTATTGTTATTTGCTAAGAAAATTCTTAGTAAACTTGCTCATAGAACAGTTGTTATTCTTAAAAGGTTATTGAGTACATGTATTCAGAGACAGAATTAGAGGCCTCACTGGTGGCACAAGGGGTTAAGTCACAGCACTGTGAAGCTCTCTATAGCTATTGCAGCACAAGTTCAATCCCCAGCCAGGGGTCCTTGCCATGGAGGTGACCCACATGGAGCGGCAGACCTCTGCTGTCTTGCTCCCCACTCTATCTCTGATGAGTCCTCTCACCACCACCATGATTCAAGTGTCTCCAGTTCCAAGTTTTCGTAGAGGCAGGTATTTAACCAGAAGTTTGTTACATCACTTTAATAAAACTAGTTTTAATACCATGTATTCTTTGTGCATCTCTGGTCTGTGCCCCAGTTCTTATATGCATAAATAAAAAAAATCTTTAAAAAGAGAGCTCAAGGGCCTTTCTGGTGGCGCAGCGGGTTAAGCAACGCACTATGAAGCAAACTGCAACCACTGCAGCACGAGTTCGATCCCTGCCGTGGGCCAGGGAGGGGACCCATATGGCGCAACAGACCTCTCTTGCCTGGCCTGCTGCTGCCCTTGGCAGTGTGTTTCAGTCAGTCTGCCTGTTCTGCTCCCCGCTCTGTCTGGTGAATCCTCTCACCTCCCGCAACTCTGGCCTGTACCCCAGCTCTTGTAGGCATAAATAAATAAAATAAATCTTTAAAAATAAATAAGGGCCTCCCTGGTGGCGCAGTGGGTTAAGCGGCGCACTATGAAGCGAACCGCAGCCACTGCAGCACGAGTTCGATCCCTGCTGCCGGCCAGGGAGGGGACCCACATGGTGCAGCAGACCTCTCCTGCTGTGCCCGCTGCTCCCCTCAGCGGTGTGCTTCCGTTGATCTGCCTGTTCTGCTCCCTGCTCTCTGTGGTGAATCCTCTCACCACCCCCCACACCTCTGAACTGTGCCCGTGCTTGTATGCATAAATAAATAAATCTTTTAAAAAAAAAAAAGATCAAAGTTATGCTTATATTTTAGTTAAATAAGATAGAAAGTTCATAACTTACATGAGTTGGATAAATTTCATGAGTATCAGTCATAACAAAGGGTATATTTTTGTTTTACAACTAAGGTAGTAAGTGTGGAGCAGTGATTTCTGGTGTTTGAAAAACACTTGAAATCGGTATGTAGAGAAAGGTTTATTTCAGTTTGTTTTAAGAGGAGGAATAAGAACTGTTAACTCTAAGAAGAGACTAAGTATAGGTAGTTAAAAAATAATGATGATTATATTCAGATTTTACTAGTATAGGAAATCTGTACTGAGTAGGATAGATACTAATGCTAGAAATTGTTATTTTGCTTAGAAGAACTGGGGTGTAGGCCAGAGGTGTAGGGTGGGGGGGGTGAGAGGATTGATTCACCACAGACAGTGGAGAACAGAACAGGCAAATCTACTGAAATACACTACCGAGGGTCACAATGGATAAGACGGGAGCGGTCTACACCATATGTGGGTTAGCTCCCTGGCTGGGGATTGAACCCAGGTCATTATGTTGGGCCACAGGAATTGTAGCACTAAAACCCAACTTCTAGGCCACCACGGAGACTGTATTGTACATGTCTTAATAGAGAACCTATTAAGAGCATAGAGGTTACACCTATTAATAAAGCTGTTTTACACTATGGAAACCCCCATAGTCTTCATGGCACAGTTCGAATTCCTCTTATAAGAATAAGTGATGGTTATGAAAATAATTAGCATTCACAAATTTAATAGAATCATTTAGTGACTGTCTACTTTTGGTTAAATGAGTACCTTAGAGCCTCTCTGGTGGTACAAGGATTAAAGAGACAGCACTTACCAAGCTATCTGCAGCCACTGTGGCATGGCATGAGTTCGATCCACAGCCCAGGGAGCTGACCCACATGACACAACAGACCTCTCCTGGCCTACAGTCCAGTTCTTGTATGCTTTTTTTTTTTTTTTTAAAGACGAGTACTTTGGATCAGAGAAATGGTTGGAATCTAGGTTAAAAAGACTTTTTTCCTTTTACGTTGTTATTCGTCCCACATAGACGGTATCCCTAGGATTCTTATCCTGCCACAGCAGACACTTGGAGACACTCACTCGATTTTATTTATTATAATTATAGATTTGCCTGTGTTCATGTCTCTGTTATTGCTTAATGCTTTTGTTTTTACAAAATCCTAGTTAAAATAGGATTTTTCTCATTTTCAGCTGATGATAAACCTAAGCCTTATATAAGCAACAATGGCTTGGCTATTTTTAAATTTAGCAGGTGCCTAGATTAAAACTTTAAAGTGTTTTTTTAACAGGTAGCTGAAAATTTTGTTCCTCCTCTGTTGGATGCAGTTCTCATTGATTATCAGAGAAATGTCCCAGCTGCTAGAGAACCAGAAGTGCTTAGTACTATGGCTATTATTGTCAACAAGTTAGGCGGACACATAACAGCTGAAATACCTCAGATCTTTGATGCTGTTTTTGAGTGCACATTGAATATGATAAATAAGGTATGTGGTTTACCTTTCAGTTATAGTACAGAAAATAGATTTAAAATGTATGTAAGTTTCAGGTATATTAACTTCATACCTTGGGACATGTATATATCAACACTGCCCCCTACTGTGGGTAAATGGTGCAGTGATCCTTAAAACTTTTGAAAGAATAAATTTCCTATTTGAGAAGTTAAGCCCTTGGGGTTAAATATTTGACCTTCTGAGTTAGAGAAATACTGTTTTTAATTTGCTACAAAAATTTCTTAATAGCATAAACAGAATGAATTTTTAAGAATTTAATCTTAACAGTTTATTTAAATAAAAAGGTTTATATTTTTCAGTTACAAATGTATCATATGTATGAGAAATTAATATATTAAGAACAAAGTAGATCAAGGAACATATTTACACAGCTTCTTAACTTCCCAGTCTGTGTTAGTAGTCTCAAAGTCAACAAGATAAAGTGGTATTAGACTCAGAATTACTAGAAAATTTGATGCTCGTTATGTAGGCTTTTGTGGTGATTGTTTATACATTTTGATAATTGCGTAGTCGTGGTAGTTAGGTCTTACATGAGGGGTGAATTTTGTTGTTTGGCCTTTATCTTAAAAGACCATATATCTTTTTGTCCATTTAAAACATAATTAAGGCAGTAAAACAATTTTGTTCTCACTATTTACTTTTAGGACTTTGAAGAATATCCAGAACACAGAACAAACTTTTTTTTGCTGCTTCAGGCTGTCAATTCTCATTGTTTCCCAGCATTTCTGGCTATTCCTCCAGCACAGTTTAAACTTGTCTTAGATTCCATTATTTGGGCTTTCAAACATACTATGAGGAATGTTGCAGATACAGGTAAGCACAGGAAAATTAAGTTGTTTTATTCATTTCACCTATCAATCCAAAATAGTACAGCCACTTACAGATACATGTATAGTTGTAGACAGGTGTAGCCATTACTTGACTTGGCATTTTGAGTATACGAATTGCATCTACAGGTCTTAGAAGTGCCAAAAACCATGTTTTCCAGAATGAGTCGATGCAGCCAGATGGAGTTACGGGGAGATGGGCATAGAATTCAAGATAATAAGGAGAGAGCTTGCTTACCAGTATCTCCAGCACTTTTTTCTTTTGCTAGTTAGCTTTCCTTTGTGGCTCTAAAGGTCAGCTTAGAAAGAACAAAACACTTCTGTTTTGATTTGCTTTTTAAATGGTAATTAATATGATAGGAAATACTTGACTAAGCTTTTGGGGAGTGATGATGAGGGAATCAGCTAAACCTTCAAAAAAGGTTTAGACTCACTGGAAAGGTAAATTTGGTTATAAGATCTTAGTCTATAAGGAATCAGGGAATTAATCAGAATAATTAGAATAGCTGAAACACTCATGAATGATAGCACTCTAATAAATTTTTGTATTGTTTATTTTTAGGCTTACAGATACTTTTTACACTCTTACAAAATGTTGCACAAGAAGAAGCTGCAGCTCAGAGTTTCTATCAAACTTACTTTTGTGATATTCTTCAACATATATTTTCTGTTGTGACAGACACCTCACATACTGCTGGTAAGAGTTTTAAAGCTGAAAATGTTAAATATTCCCATTACTTTTATATATCTTGGAGTTAATAATACTCTTTTCAACAGGTTTAACAATGCATGCATCAATACTTGCATATATGTTTAATTTGGTTGAAGAAGGAAAAATAAGTACACCATTAAATCCTGGAAATCCAGTTAACAACCAAATGTTTATTCAGGAATATGTGGCTAATCTCCTTAAGTCTGCATTCCCGCATCTACAAGAGTAAATATGCCTTTTGTAAAATACTGTTTTTAAAGATCTGTTTGTTTAGACAAACAAGAACTGCTGGGGTACAAGGCCAGAGGTCCAGGGGGCGGGGTGGGGGGGTCAGAAGACTCACCAGAGACAGAGTGGGGAACAGAGCAGGTGGATAGACTAAAATGTACCGCTGAGGGGACCAGTGGGCTAGATAGGATAGGTCTTCTGCACCATTTGGGTTAGCTCCCTGGCCGGGGATCAAATTTCTGCTGTGGTGGCTGCAGATAGCTTATTAGTGCTGCAACTTAACTCCTTACCTCTTGCACCACGAGGGAGTCCCCATACAAGAGTAAACGATAAATAGCCTTTTAATAAACTTTAATTTTTGAGTTTAAAAAAATAGTGATTAATCATTGTGTTTTGATTTGCAGTGCTCAAGTAAAGCTCTTTGTGACAGGACTTTTCAGCTTAAATCAGGATATTCCTGCTTTTAAGGAACATCTTAGGGATTTCCTAGTACAGATAAAGGTATGTATTACAGTTGCAGGAATATTAAGACTAAAGATCAAATTTTTAAAGTATCATAAACACAAGTAGATGGTAAATTGTCTTTCCCATAACTATTAATATAAAAGGATAAGACACAAAGGGATAAGGCATATAAAATATTCATTATTTTTTCTTCAAAAATCAAGGGTTTTTTATATGTATTAACTTGTTTCGTTTCCTTCCCACCTCCCCACACACAGAACTGGGATGTAGGCCAGAGGTGTGGGGTGATAGGATTAACCAGAAATAGCAGAGATCAGAACAGGGTGGGTGAAATGCACTGCTGAAGGGAGTAACAGGCGAGACAGGAGAGCTCTATATTAACTTGTTTTTTTTTTTTTTTAATTAAAATATTTTAAAACTTACGTATACTTGCCATCAATTGTAATCCCCATGTATTCCCCATCACCATCTCACCAGTGCACCATCACCTCAGTCCCTCGTGCTCCCATCTGCCCTCAACCC